>JAJMBD010000082.1:0-51481 GCA_030565185.1 Scheffersomyces titani
GATAAAAACCTCCTGGTGATATAACCTAAAAACTAGGTGATATCCTTAGAAAACTGTTGAAAAACGTCACAACGGTTGAAAAATACCGAATGGGAAATATCACGTGATTTCCGTTCATATTCTTAATTCTGAACCCTTTCAACTTCAACATTCGGGCGTGTGGTCTAGTGGTATGATTCTCGCTTTGGGCGACAATTTAGGAAACTGAATTGGTTACTACAAACATGCGAGAGGCCCTGGGTTCAATTCCCAGCTCGCCCCAATTAGATTTTTTTGATGCCAAAATGACTACAGATGAGTAGTATTTAATCTGTAGTCATATTTTTCTGTGCTTCTTAATAGTGAAACAATAATTTTAGTGTGAAGAGGTTGCAACTTTTTGCGACGAAAAAAACTGAGAAAATCTACAGGCTTAACCAAATTTGATAAATTTGTATTTTTGACGTTGTATTAAAAAAGTTAAGATATTAATAAACCTCGAGTACCTAATAAACAATATTCATGATCTGTAGAATAATATAGTATATGCAACGAACGGATCGATGTTGTAATAATATGATAGCTCTTCTAACGGTAAGACTTTTGGAATCTGGCTCTGGCACCACGACCACCGAACTTCTTTGGTTCCATTCTTCTGGAGTCAGCAACCAACAAGGTCTTGTCGTAAGAAGCAAAGATCTTCTTCAATTCGTTCTTGGAAGCTTCATCAACGTATTTTTGGTGGTAAGCAATCAAACCCTTGGCAATAGCTTGTCTGATGGCGTAAACTTGAGAAACGTGACCACCACCGGTGACCTTGACTCTGATATCAATATTTTGGAACTTTTCAACACCGACTAAAGTCAATGGTTCGTAAACTTTGAATCTTAAGATTTCTGGTTGGACCAAGGTGATTGGGGCACCGTTGATCTTGATTAAACCCTTACCGGCCTTGACGTGGGCAACGGCAGTAGCGGTCTTCTTCTTACCAAAAGTCTAGATATATGTTAGTAATTGTTTAATAAAGTTATAAGGAAAGGAAGAACTGCGAAAAGCCAACTATGAGGAGCTTTGCCATACTGGAATTGATAGATGATTGATAATAATGAACATCAATCCATTTCCTCAAATCGGTGTGGGATCTTCAATTTTTATAAACATTTACGGAGTTGGAGGACATCTTGTGTCCCATTAAATGTGTTGGCTCTATCCATTATGGATATTTTTCGTGAATAACGTAAACTAGGACTTGAATACACCTTACAGATTAGCTATCGCTTTCCAACTGCAACTTCCACCTTGGGTAGCTAGATTCATCTGATTGAAAGATGGTGATTTAGGTATATTGACGGTGCTCTATCTTGGATTTGGTTCTCTGTCTTCTCCTGCTGACAATCCTCCAACGTCTAGGTGCTACAACGACGTCTGGAATACATGAATGAGATGCTTGTGATCGTCTAGTTCTCCTTTATTCTCTGCTGATTACATACTTGAACAGATTGGGTGGACATTATGTGCTTTGGCTGATATTGTAAACAAGATGTTAAAATCAAAGTATAAAATTTTTTAACTGGTTTTTTTTCTCGCTCACACTTGGTCCAAAGTTTAGAAAAAATTTCACTAACTATGAGAGATGCTAGCAACAGTACTGTAGTGTGAGAGGGGGCAGAAGTTTTGTATGGTAGAACATCCGTGCCGCCGCTGTTAACTATGTGCGCGCACTTACTGGCTCCCATACAGTGTCAGAAATTAGTACAAGTCTATTAGTTAGAGAGGCATCTGCAAAGAACTGTATACTGTCGACTATTGTGGTGCACATAGTCTTGGTCTGATGTTTACGCTCAATGAACCATATTTACCAAAGTCGCACTCGTGCCCAATGTGACTGGTTTCTGGGTAATGGAACTTTGCTGTCTGCAGTCTTCATGTTGTTGATACACTGTCACTATTGTACTAGCAAGAATTTGTCTGATGAGACAAATCTCCATATAAAATGAGAATTACTACTCTGTCTCCTGCACATTGCGTTTTTCATCTTAACTGAGAGACTACGCACTCGATTTTCTCACTCTTCCTCTGGCACCAAAGGTTCTGAAAATTTTTTTATACCTTTACTACTATAATTCTGTTACCCTTTTTTGAATTCTCATCAGGACAACCTTGACCTTTCATTAACAATGGCTATCTCCAAGAACTTACCATTATTGAAGAACCACTTCAGAAAGCACTGGCAAGAACGTGTCAAAGTTCACTTTGACCAAGCTGGTAAGAAGGCCTCTAGAAGACAAGCCAGATTATCCAAGGCTGCTTCTATTGCCCCAAAGCCAATCGACACCTTGAGACCTGTCGTTAGAGCCCCAACTGTCAGATACAACAGAAAGGTCAGAGCCGGTAGAGGTTTCACCTTGGCTGAATTAAAGGCTGTTGGTTTGACTGCCAAGTACGCCAGAACCATCGGTATTTCCGTTGACCACAGAAGACAAAACAAGGCTCAAGAAACTTTTGACGCCAACGTTTCCAGATTACAAGAATACAAGTCTAAGTTAGTCATTTTCGACAAGAAGACCAAGGCTGCCGAAGCTGCTGCTTTCGAACAAATCACCACCGGTGCCGTCTTCCCTGTTGTCCAGCCAACTGCTGAATCTGCTCCAAGAGCCGTCGAAGTTCCAGAACAAACTGCCTTCAGAACCTTGAGATTGGCCAGAAACGAAAAGAAATACAAGGGTATCAGAGAAAAGCGTAACAAGGAAAAGGCTGAAGCTGAAGCTGACAAGAAGAAGAAGTAAATTAATTAATGCAATCTTCCAAACATCATTCACTTACCAGTCAATATTATGCATCTTATATCATAACTAGTATTGTCGTTATTTGAATCCTGAGGGGCGAATCCCATATGATTAACCTCGTTGTGTTAATTAGTTAAATGAAGTAGAGGAACTTTAACTTTTATGTATTTCATAGTTATTCTTGGTTATTAATAATATATACATATATATATAAGACCAATCATGTACCAAGCATTTCATGTAGTTATTACCTATAGCGTTGAATGTAGATCTTTACTTTGAAGGCTGTTCGTTCGCTTTACTGGTCATGGATGAGACAAGTTCAATCATCACTGAAGTCTTTTTTATTCTTCGAGCCCACTTTCTGATTCTCAATATCTGTGTCTACAACGTAGCTTATTTCTAATTTTTATTCAATATAAATCCAAAACCAATGCTAATTAACTAAATTATTACAAATTATTATCCTGACAACAAACAACATTCAAAGTTTGCAATAAGAACTTTTGAAATATGTAGACTTTCATCTTCTTGTGGATTGTCATCATCAATATAATTCCCAATTTGATGATACTTCATGCAATTAAATGTACAACGGTATCACCTTTAATTTTAATTGTTTAATAAAGGTATTAAATTGTTTAATCGAACAAACCGAAACCCATGTCATCATCGGATTCTTCCTTGGCTTCTTCAGCCTTTTCTTCAGCAGCTTCTTCTTCAGCACCGGCAGCGGCACCAGCAGAAGCGGCAGCTGGAGCAGCACCAGTAGCTGGACCAGCAGAAATGTTGAAGAACAAGGATTTCAAGTCTTGGTTTTCCAAAGCCTTAGCATAGATATCAGCCCAGATACCTTCAATTTCGACGTTGGCCTTGGTGGTCAAAGCCAACAACTTTTCAGAAGTGATTTCGAGCTCGGAGTCAGCCAAGATCAAGGCAGCGTAGGACAAAGCAGTTTCAACAGACATTGTAAGTTAACTAGAGATAATCGATTTAAGCTTAGGCAGACTATTCTTAGTTTGTTCAAGAAGAAGATCCAATTCACCTGTTGGTACTACAACAGAATATGAAACTTTTTTTTCAAACTCTTCATTCCAAATGCGTGTGTGAACCATAACTAGGGTTGCAGCCCTCGATGTCACGTGTTATTCTAATATTGATGGATATAGGGAATGCGAGAAACTTGCTTGGTAGGTTGCAACAATACTAACCAAGTAAGCAAGTTGTCATCAGAAGGCTGGACTTGAACAGTTAAGAGTAGCAACATTTTGTCTATTTCTTGTACAAGATTTTGAAGACTCACCTGAAGCAAGGTTTTCGCCATTTATTTTTCCATATTCAAGAAATTGTATTAAAATAGTCGGCCAAAATAAGGAATCTAGTAATCTATTTAACAGTTTTTATAATGTAATTCACCCAATGCACAAACTCTACTACTATTATAGTCTTTTTTGTTATGTAATTTATATTGGTTCTCATTGGTATACGGTTCAATTTCTCAATTTGGCTGCGAAAAAATCTTAATATATTCGAAAATTAGATAAAGAAATTCGAAAATTGAAATATAAGAGGGTTAGATTTACTGTTCAAGTTCAAATTAAACAATTGTTGAATTATTACCAACTTCTAATTAAATACATATTTTACATACCGTCACGCAATTGACAGAATTCAATATACCAATTCTTAGTCCATTTTCTAATTCTCTTACCATACCAGATCATTGGTGCGGCACTGAACATTATAATTGCTTCAATTACTGCCAAAATAATGAATGTATGTGTGTTTCCCATGGCATCCAACCAAGGAGAACATGCGAAAGTGAAAATACAACCAATCATATTATTGATTACAGCAACACCACACATCATTTCAATAACCATATCTGGGTAAGCATCCATTAAATACGACATGGAAACATCACCAGAACAACCGAAACCAAAACCAATAAAACCTAAACCAACGTAAGTTGGGGGCCAGTCCCAAACCTGATCGGTACCCACTGCAAACAATATCAAGCCAACAGGTGCAATAACTGCAGGGGCGAAAAGGAACCAAAGACGGTATTCTGCTTCTTGCACACCGTTATTTCTCTTAGCCATCCAGATAGAGAACATATCACTTAGAGGACCAGCAAAGAAACATCCAATTACGGCACCAATTAAAGTTGGAACGTTCATCAAGGCAACACCTGTATTACCGTAACTATAAGGAGGGTCATAGTATTCGTCATCTTCAACTGTCAAGTAAAAGGTTAAAAGAGCATCTTGCATACCCCACACCAATCCAGAGAAAATCACTGGAGGATACATGAATACCTTCAACAACATTCTCAATTGGGACAAGTATTGCAAGAAACCAGTTCCCTTCAAGTTAGGAGCTAAAGTGATTAGCTGCACTCTATTCCAGTACGATTTTGGAGGATCATTTTCGCCCATATTGATAATGTCAGTGTCTTCGTCTTCAGAGGAGTTGGATTCGTCCACGGTAGTAAATTCTTTAGATTGTTCCTTCTTGACATCACCAAATTCAGGTACAAGGTCGTTCGAAGGCGCAGAAACACCATTGATAACGCCTCTAGAGAATACCTTTCTTTCGAACATAGTTTCTTCGAGAACGAAGAAAATGACAAAGAGCAAACCAATGGAAATGAAGACTGCAATCCAGCCCACCCATCTGAAACCTACATATTGGACGATAAAACCAGCAATTAAGGGACCCAAGAAAGTTCCAACGGAAGTAGCCAAAATATATACAGTTAAGACGGAACCTAATTGATGTTGGAAGTATAACTCACTCAAACTCAACTGAACCAGCGCTTCAGCACAACTCTCGGAAATACCCACAAATAATTGAGACCAGATTGCATCGGCAGTACGTCTTGAAAGAGCAAACCAAACGGCACCAAGTAAACCCAAAAATATACAGATGAAGTAGGATAATTTACGACCATACAAGGATGCAAGTGGGGTAATGAAGAAAGTACCCCACCCAATTCCTAAGAAAAGAACGCCCGCACCAATGTTCATTTTGTCGTACGAAATACCGTACAACTCATTAAGGGAATCCTGAATAGCACCAGCATCGTTAGAGGTGGCGGCGGTGAAACCAGTGATAAAGGCAAGAATCGCAAAATTGATAAACTTTCTATACTTGGACCAATTAAGAGGATCATTGGGAGAGTTACAAGGTTGTGGAATCAAGATGATGTTACCTTGAGTTTTCACTTTTCTCTTGGTAACCTCATCGTCGGGACCTAAGGCATTTGTGTAAATATTCTTTGTACCAGGGATAAAGTCATCGTTGTCTTTGTCGTTGATTTGGACATTTGACAATATGGGAGCTTCAAGGTTCATGGCGGATATATTTAAGGTTTACAAGCTCAAGTATCCACGCCAAGAATGCTAATTATTTTGTACTAATAAAAATGGAAAGAAAAAAGTTGACAGCTTTAATCCTTACTACAACTACAAAAAGAAAATGTTACAGTGTGATCTGGTGGATCGACGTCTATTAATATAAGCTGGGGTAGCCAACAGCTGAGATGACTCGGCTAGTGAAATTTTATGCCGCACATCATTTATAGACTTCGGATGTAGATTATAGTATTTCGAAGATAAGAGTATTAGAGTCGTTTCTTTTTCCCCCAATTAGCCGCTAAGATCAAGATTGGACGGGAACAACCTGCAAATTTCCGACACATTAAACCATCACAAAAATCGAAGCGGCATTGCAGGTTAGATATTACTATGTGATCTCCACTGCGCGATAAGATACGGCAGCGCCCTGGAGGATCCAGAAATGGCCACTTGGAGCGGTTCCGGTGCACATCCGCGGTGAAGCCACCTAAAGTCCCGATCTGGAAAGGCGGTTCCACCAATCTCCAGGTTGGTCATTGAAGAGGTCCATCGAGAGCTCAACCCCGGCTGAATATATAAAAGAGGAGCGGAGCCATTGCTTATCTGGAGATGAACTAGAGGAGCTCACTTCCCTACCGCTCAGCCCTATTTGGTTTATTGCGGCCAGAAACTAGTCCCATTAGCGTAAGTCGCTAGATTTGACACATTTGGCTCCTTACCTGCACTGCCAGGTTGTTTGTAGTAACCCATCACAAGGTAGCAATCTATTAAATTGATGTATTAATAGTGCAAAATATTTTTTCTGTTCTAATTGCTGAAGTGAGAAGATGACAAAATTGTGGATTCCACTCCATAGTAGTCTCGAAGAGCCCGTTCCAGTAAAATAGTGATTCAAAACAGAAGGTGAAGGGTCTTCTGTTCTCATGCTTTCTCTGTCGTTAAAGTCCGTCGTGAGACACAGGGTCGTTTTCCAGGCGTTTGCGTGGAGTGCGGTTGACGTACTTTAAGTCCAAAGTTCGCCTCACTTTCAAACTCTTTACCTAAAAGGGTAACGCGGGAATCTGGATCTCCGAGCACTCCCCACTGTAGTAGTAGGAGTAAGGGTGTAGTTATTGTAGAATTACTCTTTTTGTGGGGTGCGAGCAGCCCATGGTGTGAACAATGTCCGATTGATCCTCAGGGTATGCATGTCATATCAGTCCCTGGATTGCAATTCCAAGTCGAACAAGTTGCGGTTATTGTTCACAACTGCCATAGGACGCATCAACAATAAGCTCCTGCTACAGACGGATGGTGACAAGATGCGTGGGTCATGGGATTCAGTATTGCTCAAAGAAGTAGAGTAATTACGTCTGGGCTCGATTGGCTGCGCATGGCTGGTCGTCTGTGGATTAAGGTTAAAGACTGAGGATAAGCTACACTGTTGATTGCACGGG
This sequence comes from Scheffersomyces titani, assembly GCA_030565185.1. NCBI lineage: Eukaryota > Fungi > Ascomycota > Pichiomycetes > Serinales > Debaryomycetaceae > Scheffersomyces > Scheffersomyces titani. The sequence continues at coordinate 7,561 of JAJMBD010000082.1, forward strand.
TCATTCCAGTTCGGGAGAAGCTACATTTCGCTAGTGGCGCAAGAAGCAGCTAGCTGGTGCAAAGAGCTGTTGCTAGGACAGAGGGATCACGCTGGAAATTTCTAAAATTTCAGATCAGTGAAACGGAAGTCGAGGTCATCGGGCCAAAATCGGCGTTATGCACCAGTCTACGACTGGGTCTACTTCCGGAATGTCGCGGTATGGATTGTGACAGATTTTCCAGGCACGCGACAGTAGAACGTTTTTGGATGCAAGACATTAGCGCTTTTGTGATTGTGTCCGAGCGTAGGATTACATGAGATGGCAGCAAGACACGACGGCCATGACCGTCTCAAACAGCCAATACGACGGACATACATTGACAGTGGTTTACGGGCGATGGCCATCTCACCCGAGAGGGTGGCTCGTTGAAGACAAGCTATTTCTCAATAGGGATAGGGGATCCAAATTCCACCTGGACGAGAGCTCCGTTCCACCCCGTGCTTCGGTTAGACATTCACGGAAACGAAACGACCTAAAATGGAACCAAACAAATACCCCGGTGTACGCAGGCCGGCGATGTAGGTAAACCCCCAGGAAGTATGCTGTCATGAGCTCAGTCTAGCGGCATTTCCAGCTCCTCGGAACAAGAAATAAGTTCCCCTAGTAGGCAATAGCAGTTCGCAAAAGAAAGACTATGCTGCGCACCACGTATTGTGGCGAGCCTCAGGAGAATGAGGGTGACTGGGGTTTCAAGTTTGTCTCAAGGATCCAGTCTGTTGAAGAGGATAAGGGTCGTCTGGCTCCGGAGTGTGGATGGCGGGCACGAGGCCATCGCAGGCCACATTCATCAATACGACAACGGCTTAAAAGATACACATGTTCCAGATATGTGCTAGTTTCATCCGCCGGCTCTACACCGGATAAAATCAGCCCAACCAGCCATAGACACGGAGATGAGATTCGTAGCTACTTCCTGTACGACTTTAGGCTGTGCAGCCACACACCGCAAGGAGGACCAGAACAAAACCAGTAGCGCGTTTCTCGTCCTGAATCCGGCACCAGATTGAGATTTTTCTTGTAGCAGGTTTATTTTGTGGACCACTGGTATATTTTCCCGACCAGGCTTACACCATTCTAGAATTGCCAGGCTCACGAGGTTCCAGGACAATGGGGTCCAGAGTCCGTATCCACGTACTGGGCTGCCAAGGTGGCCCCACAAGAACAAGCACACTGTCCGCAAGTGCAGCGCAGCTCAACATGGCAACCTACGCATTGGCTTTAGCGAAAGCTGTTTTGATCCTCCTGTTGCTCCCTCAGATTATGCAAGCCAAAAGCAAAATGCATTTCGCGCTAAGCCTGTCCTTTCACCGAATGCGCCGTAGCGCCCCCGTCCAGCCTGTCTGCTGAACCAACTAAATTGTAAGTGTGAATCTATTAATACGCTGTACGAAAATAAACATAAACAGCCTGTCGGTTGTAGCACCGTTCGACTGGGTGTTGGCCCAAACAACCCGAGACTACCCCATCTCTGGCCATTATGCCTGGTGTGCGAAATGCACCAGAAGCGATGCCGACGGAGAGCTAGCCCCTTAAAGCCAAATACATGAACGAGCTTTGAGTAACAATTGCTGATCCATTGTAGTGGCAGGTGGCTGGTTGTCTGCTCGCCGCGCACGAAAAAAAAAGCCGACTTATCATGGCCAATATCTCTTTGTGTGTAGAATAAATCCAAATACACGCACTCGCATCTTTTTTTTAGCGTGTGGAACATTCTTGGATTCCTACCCAAGCATCACCGACTAAGGAGTGTCGTCGCCGGCTAGAATTTCACATTGAAAGTAGGTGCACGCTCGCGTTCTAGAAACAACGAACGAAGATTGTCATCTCCTGTTAATATAAATATATAAGCTTCCCCCCGTCCTACTTCCGTAGCACGCTGGTTTCACTTTTTCTCACACTTCATTTATCTTCCACTTAGATTTGTATCGGTATTCGGTATCGTACTAAGGCTCAGCCCTCTACTCATTTCATCTTCAGCCTTGTCGTGAGCACTCCATAGTTGCTTCCGTCGACAATAGCTTAGCATTTCCCTGTTTCATCCACTACGTTCCAGCCGTCTGTTAGCCGCTGACGCTAGTACATCTTATCTCCAGCTGCAAACAGTCCCGCTACTCCAGGACCCTTGCTTGTTGACAAGACCCCATCATCCTCGTGTCTGGACCGAACTTGACAAAAGTTGCCAACACATACTTGCACCATCAATTCTCGTAGATTGATTCCAATTCTCGGATTCTATAAATTGTCCTAAAATATCGGGATTATTTGCAATATCACACAGATATTATTTCCCGAAAATTTATTTTCTGGTGCATACGTCATAAGGTGCGAACATAATCTCTCCTTGCAAAAAAACCTTTAGACACCTGTATAACAATATGGTACAACTCACGTCCATCGTCTCCTCCATCTTGGTGTTGTCACAATCGTTACTTGTGGCTTGCGCCTCCATCAACAACCCGCTCTTGGATAACAATAACAACTTGAAGAGGTTGACGAAGAAGGGTGCCTCCTGGGACTACCAAAATGACATCATCAGAGGGGTGAATTTGGGAGGCTGGTTCGTGCTCGAACCCTACATCACACCATCTTTATTCGAACAGTGGGAAAACTGGGGCGACGACTCTCAGGTCCCTGTTGACGAATACCACTACACCCAAAAGTTGGGTAAGTTGGTTGCGGGCCAGAGATTAGATACGCACTGGAAGACATGGTACACCGAGCAGGATTTCTCCGACATAGCTGGTGCAGGCTTAAACTTTGTTCGTATCCCAATCGGGTACTGGGCCTTCCAATTGTTGGACGACGATCCCTATGTTCAGGGTCAAGTCGAATACTTGGACCAGGCTCTTGGATGGGCCAACAAGTACGGTTTGAAGGTGTGGATTGACTTGCACGGTGCTCCAGGCTCTCAAAACGGTTTTGACAACTCGGGTTTGAGAGATACTGTCCAGTACCAACAGCCAAACAATGTCCAGGTTACATTGAATGTGTTGCAGCAGATCTTTGAAAAGTATGGTAACGGCGAATATTCCAACTATGTTATCGGTATCGAATTGTTGAACGAACCTTTGGGCCCTGTTTCCGATTTGAACAACTTGAAGGATTTCTTAACCCAAGGTTACAACAACTTGAGAAAAACTGGCTCCGTCACTCCTGTAATTATCCATGATGCTTTCCAGGCACCAGGCTACTGGGACAACTTCTTAACCGTCGAAAACGGCGACTACTGGAGCGTCGTTATTGACCACCACCACTACCAAGTATTTTCTTATGGCGAATTGGCTCGTGACATCAATCAGCACATCTCTGTTGCATGTAACTGGGCTTGGGATGCTAAGAAGGAATACCACTGGAATGTTGCTGGTGAATGGTCTGCCGCTTTGACTGACTGTGCCAAGTGGCTCAACGGTGTTGGTCGTGGTGCTCGTTTCGCTGGTCAATATGACAACTCTGCCTACATTGGTGACTGTACTCCATATCTTGACTTGGGAACTTGGTCTTCAGACTACAGGACTAATGTGCGTAAGTACATTGAGGCCCAATTGGACGGTTTCGAACAGACTGGTGGTTGGGTCTTCTGGAACTGGAAGACCGAAAATGCTGTCGAATGGGATTTCAAAAGATTGACGGCTGCTCAACTTTTCCCTCTGCCACTCTCCGACAGACAATTCCCAAACCAATGTGGTTTCTAAAGCATCTAAATAATGATTTTAAACAAAAAGTTGAACTCGGATCCCTAGTGTCTAGTCTTAAAACCGTTGCACTATAGAAGCCTTCTCAAACACGATAAGTTGGGTTACTCGACCCCTTCTCTTTTTTCGATCACACAATCTTTAATTTCAGTTCTGGTTGTTTATTAATACATTTTTTTACTAATTAATACACTTGTTATATTTATCTCACTTTATATCTACTAGTAGCTATAACTTTAACTTTGACTTTGACGACAACTTTCTGAATATTGGATCATCAGCTAACGTTTCGAATACCTTAACGACTTTTCTGGCTGCATCCTCGAAGTCAGTAAGTTCCGTATATACTTGTGCCGAGAAGCGACCATACAACTTTTCGTTGTGGACTGCTACTGGCACATATGTGTTGTACTCTTCAAATTCTCTAGCAAAAACGTATTCGATGGTTTCAACGTAATTTCCAGTGAAATCAGCAATCAGCAAGCCAAACTGTTCGAGTGGTAGTTCTACCGTAACCATGGTACTGACCAAAGTATTTGCTTTATTCTGCAAAACTGCACCTCCCCATATTTTGCTGACAGCATCACCAACCTTGATAGCAAGAGAATGGCAATAATCATAGATAGACCGTTCTCCTCCACATTCGTCTCGTCTAAACTTGATACTGTCATCAATAACTGCGATTGAAGCAAAGTTCTTGGTGCCAATAAAGGTAAACCTATCAACGACCCAGTTTTCTTCATCTTCAGCACTGACATTGGTATTGTCATCCAAGTACGAGTGGCTAACAGGAAGAGTATGAACATTACGGTGGTGCTTCTTATCAATGTACAATGCAGCACACACACGAGGAACAAAGAGCCATTTGTGCAAGTTGGTGACAAAGAAATCTGGTCTCAATTTATCCAAGTCAATTGGAAGTAAACCAGCACCATGTGCACCATCAATCAATGACAAGACTTCATACTTGCGACACAATTCGGTCATTGCCTCGTATGGAAACTTGACCCCAGGCATAGAGATAACCACATCGAAGAGAGCAATCTTGGGTTTCTGTTCCTTGAACACCTTTTCGAACTTGGCCAAGATCTCAGCATCTTCCAACGGGTAGGCCAATTCAACAGGAACAGCCTCAATGCCGTTACGATTGACCATAAAAGTGATGGTATTACCACAAGCACCATATATAGTACTGGGGTAGACGATCTTGTCACCTTTTTCCAAAGGTAAACTTCTCAAGATCGTGTTAACCCCACTGGTAGCATTGTCCACAAGAGCAAGGTTGTGGTAGTCACAATGGAATAATTCTCCAAGCGACTGAAGTGCCTTCCTGTAAACTATTGGTTGTTGCACCTTCACATAATTGTCAGGATTGTACAAGTCCTTTTTCATCTCTTCGACAAATCGATGAAAGATTTTATCAGGGAACAACCCATACGAACCATGGTTCACAGCACTATACTGCGGATTGATGTTCGAAAAGTATGTCTCTTTGAATGACTTCCCAAAAGGAACCGTCTGTGTCATCGCAATTGCTGATGAAATTTTTACTTTACAAAAAACGTAGAATTGGACAATGCACTTTTTCTACCATTATATACGATTCTATTACCTTTGCAGATTAAGTTGACTCTTATCGAGGTGCCGTTTGCGTTGCAATGTGCACGATTTCGCAGTAAATGCGTCATGATGTGACTAATCGGGGCTAGACAAATGTATATCGAAAGTCGCAGCAATTCAACTTTATCGAGCTACTTGTAGAAGACCAAACTTGAATTTGATACTGTTTTTTGGACTATCTTTTGATTCTGAACACTCCCTGAGAAGAATTGAAGAACAATGAAATACCGCTGCAATGATTGATACTTAGGAACAAGTGGTTAGTTGCCAATAGTGTTAACCTGGTTGCAAAAGAAAGATTATTAACATTGACTAGATAATGCACAACAAGTTGTTGATTACTCATCAGTTGATTGAGATTGTGAAATGAACAATTGCGATGAAAGATAGTACTGCGATGTTGCACAGCAGTGCTGACTCTCATTATATGTGACTATGCAATGAAGTATTCCTACATCAGATGCTTAATTCAATTATTATTTCGAAATGATGCAATAACACTATACCGATATGCTAGAAAGACCCCTATGTTCTTCAATGCTCTTTTGAACAAGAAAATAATGAAGTTTATGTTGATTCTCTCTGCTAATTGCAACTAATTGTAATATTTCAGAAGGTACTTGGTGAACTACGAGCGTTCATGATATAATATACAATACGACACCTCATCCAAACAACAATCAATTCAATTGACGATTCCGTATTTCGAGAAAGATCGTTTTGGACATTGTTGGAACGGCCTGTATACCCCATAAACATCAACTTCATACTCAATATTCTATCTTAGATGATCCCCATATGCAGTTTTTCGTAGCACATTGCTTCAAACGCATCGGGGCAAGACAAATTAACTATTTGATATGATTGATCCCCTACAAATACAGCAAAAAAATCCTCGAGGTCTGAATTGAATAGGCTCGTTTGCTTGAATCATTTCACATACTGAAATGCTTCCTATCCGACTATTCGGCCCAGGTATTTCAAAACGGTTAGGTGCATCGCTCTTTGCCAGAACCTCTATAGTTAAGCCCCTACAACGGTTTTATCCTTCTATTGCCATCATACCCAGAAGACTTTTCCTTGTACATATAAACTCCATACGGCACTATACCTCCAAGGATGATAGGCAAAGTGAAAAATCGGATTTGTTAAAAAAGTCATCTGATGGCGAAAAAGATTCCAATCATCAAGCGCATAACTTGCAAAAGGAGCTTGCCAATTTGAACAGAGTAACAAAAGAACAATTGCTTGCTAGAGCTAACAACATCTTTTCTCGTTTCAAGATAAGATTCAGATGGCTACTAAAAAAATCGAATCGGCCCTTCAACACTGACGATTATTCTGCCATCTTCTCGTGGTTGGTGATGGGGAATGTGCTTATGTTCTTCCTCGCTACCACAACATTTTTCTCCATTATAATTTTCACAGCCAATACAGTTCTTGCTCAGGAGTTTGTTGCACGTAAGCTCGGTGATTTCATGACCAAGAACTCCAACTTGACTGTAACTTTCGAAAACGCAGTGGTTCCGGGATGGTCAGATGGAAAGATCAGTTTCAGAAAATGCTTTGTTAGTAGACGACCCCGATTATCAAAAAGATTCAGTAAGGGATCACAAGCAGAAGCATATGCTGCCAGCATTTCAAAGCACGAGGAGGAAGAGGAGGAGGAGGAATATGACGATGGAAACTATACCCAGTTTGATCTTACGATAGAAGAAGTGAACATATCCTTGTCGTTCAGCAAATGGGTAAATGGCACAGGGATAGTAGACAACATGGAAATGAAAGGAGTAAGAGGTGTAGTCGATAGAACTCATGTACATTGGGATCCTGATGATGATGCCACCAACTACTTAAACAAGTACCAACCAGGAGATTTTGAGTTTGAAGACTTCAAGATGGAAGACGTTTTATTCACATTAATGCAACCCAACGGTTTCCGTTCATTTGACGTAGCCATCTATAACTGTGAATTATCACGTTTGAGAAAGCATTGGTTATTCTACGATTTCTTGAACGCAAACATCATGAGTGGAGCATATGACAATTCCTTATTTACGATACATAAAAAGCAAAGACTCAATGACTTTAGTGAAGATGGCGAGAAGACTCCACAGAGCTGGAAGAGGGTGACAAGGATGAGAGTAGATAGCTTGAACATTGACCATTTAAACACAGGTTTAGAAGGTCCTTTTGGCTGGATCTCAAGCGGAAGAGTGGATATGATAGGAGACGTAATGGTTCCTCAAGAGAACGAAGACTTGAATGTGGCCGAACTTGTTTCTGTCATTGCGGAGTCAATCAAAAAGGAAGCAAACAGATATAAGAACCCAGAAGTAACGAAACCTCCAAAACATCCTGATCAGCACATGAGATTGACTAGAAACGACGTTTATGACATTCTGAAATATTTCGTACTCGATTTGACTATTCGCCTACATAATGTAAGGGCCAGTGTTCCATTCCAGACTCCTGAGCTCACATATATCAACTATGCCTTGATCAGACCAATTGTGGCGTACATCAACTCCAAAAATACGTTCATTAAGATTCACAATCGAATTGTCAAGAACATCGAAGATTTCAGTGGATCGTGGACCATATATGATTCGCTATTGATGGATGATATATCGGAAGAGGTGTATGACAACTTCGTTGATTATGTTGCTGATGAAGAGGCCAGATACGTGAGAATGAAGAAAGTTGGTTTTTGGTCGATCCAACTCATATTTCAAGTCATCGTCTTTGGCTTGGGAGCACTTACATGAATGACACGATAACAAAACTGTAAATAATTATATAGGTAAAAGAACTAAATGGTGAAACATCCATGTCGACAGCCACCAGTGGCTAATCAATAAATAAGGTGGGAAATCTTAATCATAGCTCATAGCTCATTACATTCGCAATATAAGTACTAGCAAGGCAACATAACTTACTAGACTGATTACCGACAATAGAAGTACAGAGTCTCCACTGGTCTTAAACATCACCATGTCCTTGTCCGGGTTATAGTACGTATCGACTGTAGAAGCTTTGTAGACTCCAATGAAGTAAAGAAGAGAACCATAAACTGTGTATATAGTCCCTATAGGTAAGAATTCCTTGGAGAATAGCTTGATAATTAGAATGGAAAATGATAAACACCCAATTGCAGAACGGGTATATGCACCTTCGTAGGTTCTTTGGTGTGCACGTACATCAAGCTTATGACCACTGGAAAGGATATCTAGACGAGAAGGTAAACGTTCTCTTTGTGGAGGCTGTTCCATTTTGGTATGATATGGGTATTAGTGAAAAAAAAGAATAGACAACTATATCAATTACTTGTAGCTATATCTTATTCCAATATTGTTTACACGATTATAAAGAACAAATGTGTTTCTATCCTTCTTGCGTTGGTCATAACATTTCTTGATCCTCTTCAATCAAATCAGAATTGAGGTGAGGCTCAAAATATTCAAATAATTTAACCTGCACATTCACCTCCACAACGACCGAAAGTGTTTGATAATGTTTCTATTTTCATGTCCTTTTGAGAATTGAAAGAGACATCCACATATTGTTTTCTCCTCATAAACATCATTGATATATTCCACACAAATCTAGAATCTATACCTCCTTTTTTTGCGTATAATTAATTTTGATAAGAACTTGATATCAATTCAGAATACATAATGGCCCCTCCAAAAAGGTATTGGGTCAAGATAAACGTTCCACAGAAGTACCTTAAAACACTTCCAGAATTCCTCCCGCCCATATCGAAGTCGCGACTTAAGAAGATCGCCGCTGAAGAAAGAAAAGCTGCCACCAGCGGTACTACTTCTGTGACTGGATCCAAAGTATCGTCCCCAGCTCCTGAAAATGCCAGTTCTGCCAATAGTGCCCCCTCTTCAGGCAATCCCAAGATCAACTCGGGAATGAAAGAGTCTTCAACCTCAGGATTGACGGTAAATAGCATCAACAACTCATACTCATTGGACAAGTCTGGAAAGCCATGTAGGAAATGGATCAAGAAACCTAGAGAATTCAAGACATTTTCAGGGTTCAAAGTTGAGTACATATCATGGAGACATGAAGAGGAAAGTCATATTATACATAGTGTCAAGGAAGAGTTGGAGAGTGTGCCGATAAGTGCTTCAGCTACTCCAGACGTAAGACTGGAGGCATGATAGGCAATCCAGTGTATATTATCAGGTTTTATTTCAGAGTTGAACTTCACTATTTAACGATTAATTTGACAAAAAGATAGAAACAGTGTAGAACATTGAAATTAGTATTGTTCTTAATTCCTATATTATTGCAATCACTACATAAATTATCTTATGCAATTCGGAATTATTGAGGTACTGGAAAATCTAGTTATGCATCTTTCCTTAATTCTTTGAGTCGCACTACACAAGATTTTTCAGCCAGTACATTAGGTAGATTTTCATACTTCAGATTCACCCATCTTTACATAGACTTCATACAAGACGAATATCGACAACTCGACCAATGAGTGTACAACTTCTACTAAGTGGCAATGCAGTGAAGACGATCACTCTGCTTTCCCGGTGGACTCCTCAGGTCCGTTATTATTCGTCGGGCCATCATGAAGCAGAATCGTCTACGCAGAACAATCAAACCATTTCCCATAAACAGCTTCTCTATACCACAGACCCGCTAACTCCAGGTTCAATATTCTTCTTACCTCATGGAACAAGAATATTCAACAAGTTGGTGCAATTCATGAAAAACCAGCAAACAAAGTATGGGTTCCAGGAGGTTATCACACCGTTAATCTACAAGTCCAAGCTCTGGGAAACATCAGGACACTGGCAGAACTACAAAGATGACATGTTCAAAGTCATTGGTAACGATGCTTCAAAAGGAGAAGATTGCCATAATGAACAACATGCTCACGATGAAGGTTTACATGAATATGGTCTTAAACCTATGAACTGTCCGGGTCACTGTCTTATTTTCAGCAAGTTTGACAGATCCTATAACGAATTGCCGATTAGATTCTCAGATTTTTCGTCCTTACACAGAAACGAAGCTAGTGGAGCTCTTTCGGGACTCACAAGAGTTCGACGTTTTCACCAAGACGATGGACACATATTTTGTGAGATGGGTCAGATCAACCAAGAAATTCACAACACAATTAATTTGATAAAGGACTCCTACAATGTCTTCGGAATAGGCGAAAAGGATATTGACTACTTTTTATCTACTAGACCAGAAGAGAAATTCATGGGTGACATTGAAACTTGGAACATGGCAGAAGAACACCTTAAGAATGTATTGGATACTACTGCAGGTCAAGGGAACTGGCAGATCAACGAAGGAGATGGCGCTTTCTATGGGCCAAAGATCGATGTCTTGTTAACTGATGCTTTCAAGAAGAAACATCAAGTAGGTACTATCCAATTAGATTTCCAGCTACCTGCCAGATTTGACCTCAAGTACGTGGCTGAAGATGGAACTCGTGATAACCAACCAATCATGGTGCACAGAGCTGTGTTTGGATCGTTGGAAAGATTCTTCGCAATTCTTTTAGACCATTACCAAGGGAAATGGCCCTTTTGGATCAATCCAAGACAAGCAGTAATTGTACCTGTAAACGCAAGTCATACTGAAGCTGCTGAAAAATTGCAAAAACGGTTGTCTGGTGACATCATCAACTCCGAACATGCCATCTCACCGATTACAGGTTACAACTTCTACGTTGATGTCGACAAGAGAGCAGAAACTGTGGGCTCCAGAATCAAGGATGCTATTCATAAAGGTTACTCATATATAATTATGATCGGCGATAAGGATATTCAAAACGGTACGGTGGCCATTAGAACGAGAGACAGCAGACAGATTGTGAACCTCAAGCCAGAAGAGATCTACGTGAAATTTATCGAGTTAGAAAAGACTTTCCAATAGAACTTCCAGTAGAACAGTTCTATATCCTTTGTACATACTACATTTGCATACTATAGAGATATCTAATTACAAGACATATCTGTTGCCAAAAGTAGTGATCGGCAGATTAGCTATTTTATTGTACAAACCTAGATCTACGTCTATTGCTTTCCATAGCCTTTGGCAAGGAGGATCTTTTCGATTTCAGCCCAGAAATCTTTCACTATCATCTTATCTCTAAATCTCTTGTCACCTCTGTCTACTTTGATTTCCGTGACGTTCCAATCATTAATTTGTGTAGGTGTAGGGTCTCCCAGGTAACTCAAGTAGAAGCCAGCGTATCTTTGGAACAATGTTTCTGGCTGCGAGTATTTGTATTTGGCAAATTGCCATGACTGTCCAGTTGTGAAGATACCAACTACGTTATCCCAGTACTCGGGTTTGGTAAACATATCTACATTGTCCACTACCATGATCTGGTGGGCAATAGGAATCAATCTCTCTGATGGATGATTTATTGTGACCAAACCTCCCGATGGTCTGTTTATAGGATTTGGCTCTGTGAATTTCCCTTCTTCTAAAAATTGCTTTACATTAGACAAGGACAATAATGCAGTGGAAGCAGGAGAAACAATGATGAGGGGCTTTTTCTTGGGGCCCAGAGCTATCGAAGCAGCAGCGCCGTTTGGTTTGGAACGCTTCAATTGTTGTATTAACCTTTTTGCATCAGAAACTAACTGTCCAAATTCAACGTTTTTAGAGCCTCTCAATGCGGCATTGTGGTCTATGGAATCTCTCTCGAACTGGGAGATTCTTTCTATCTGTGGATCTTCTAACTTGTGCTTCTTGCCAGATGTAGCACCATCTGTGGTTAATGACGCAACTGACTTAGTCTTGGCATCACTATCGGCAGCGACGTCGCCGATATTATCTTCTTTGACAAAAGTGCATGAATCCGAATTTCCGTTCAACCAGGTAGTCAACTCTGTCTTGACCAAGAACTTGAAATCAGCTATACCAAGTTCAGAACATTCGTTCTTATAGTCGACAATCGACGACTTATCATGTAACCAACAGAAGACGACAGCACGCAAGTTTTGTGATTTATCTTCATTGTAAAAGTTGGTGATGGAATTCAAGTCGTAAATGTTTTCATCACTATTGCCAAATTTGACATGGGTAGCATCTCCAATGGACTCAGTAGGCTCGGAACTAGCTCCATCTATCTTGAAGAACAAAATTGGCTCATTACGGGTCGTAGCACGATGTAACGTACTGACAGAAACCACCGAACTCATACTGAGAGCAGATCTGATTTTGATAAAGAAAGCTACTAAACTAATATGGATGCTAAATCTATAAGCTTACAGTTTAGTTGTTGAACTCAATTTTCGAGTTTGTTAGTTAACTTATGCACGTGACATGATAATCGTGATGTAATGATATACAGGACTATTGATTTTGTATTGATCGCTGATTTCCCAAGGACAAAATATGTTCATGTATCAAGTAGAAAACAATAAAAAAGAATCAGATAGAACACAGTTGATCTTCCAGTTGTTGACATATAATATTGCATATTAAGATTCTAATTCCGAAGACGAATCCATGTTTATTTGCCGGAGGGAAAGGAGATTTTGAGTATTTGGTTTCAATTTGCCGGTGAATGCAGTTGGTATCCTGCATAATTTCCATCAATCGCATTTGGTCACCTGACCCAACTGACTTCTGATAACGACAATGTATTTTGAAGTCATCATTTCCTAAACTTATTCACTATCCATTATTTCAACCCACGCGCAGATAATGACATGCATGCAACCGTAGATAGGGCCACGGTAACTGCGTGGGCAAAACAAGCGCAATCCACCCTTGAAAAAGCGCAAACTTTATGTACAAATGCTCAAACTCTGTTGCATGCAACTACTTATCAGCTCACATCTCATCTACCTGAATTGTTAGAGGTAGCCAGTGTGTTGTATGAATCGCTCAGGAAGCAGCATGAGTTATTAGCGAAGATTCTGGAATCTTTGCGTAGAGCTATCAGAGATCAATTATTGAACACCTTAGAGAAGCAATACAGTACTCTCCTACAACCAGCATTGACTAATTTAGATAATGTAGTAGGACTTCTTCTGGCTACCCCTGTACCATCTTTCTTGATAGAAAACGTCGGCGAAGACGGCAAAGTAATCATTAACGGAAATGAAGGCGAAAACAGAACCCTTGCAGATTTCATATCTTCCGACTCCATTAATCTTTTGAGAAGAAATATACAAATCTACACCAATAACCACGAAAAGATACGATTTCTTCTCGAGAAAAAGCTTCAGGAGGTGATATTATCTCCATTTCATGAAATTGGCTCAAAAAAGTTCAACAAAACTGTAAAATTATACGAAGAAATCACCCCATTGCAACTCAAGCTAAAAGCAGTAGCGTCGAATGTTGCCCCCCTCGATTCCAGTAATGTAGTAGCAACCCTCTTGAAGGAGAATGCAGCTCTTGAAAATGAACTCGTCTCAATTCTCGAAATGCTTACGAATCACTATGATCAGTGTACACAGGGAGTTCAAATTTTGTATTCTGGAGGTTCCCGACAAGTAAACTTGGAAATCTTGAAAAGTGACGCCCAGGAACTACCTGACGTTTTGAAAGAACTTCACACTGTTTATGATATCATAGTGAATAACGAAGCTCGTGCTCAGAAGTTCACAAATGCCCATTCTCCAAGCATCGAGGTGGTGATCGCTACCATGAAAGATCAACTCAGTTTCTATCGTAGTTTCAAACTGAAAAATATTCCTGAAATCATGGTTTTATTTACAGTTTGTGAGGGACTCTTGATGAAATCCCCAATAGTAGAACCAGGAGAACCTGAGCAAACTCCTATAGAGAAATTCACTGATACTGTGAATCAATTGGTGTACCACTATACTCAGTTCTTGAACGTATTCAAGTCGCAGTATTTACTCGAACTTCATCACGAGCAATTCAGCTATCCCCGAAAGTTTCTTTCAAAGCTTACTGATTTCCTAAATGAAGAGCTTTATAAAATGCAAGTCGAGGAAAAAGAGAGAAGAAGAGCGTGGTTAACTAAATATGGAGATTTCATACCAAAGGAGTTTAGATTACCAGGTGAGTATAATCAACCAGTGATCTCGCAAGTGATTACTGAGGGATTAGAAGATGTACAGAAGGAAGGTACAGATGCTGAGCGTCACATTGAACAGGAAAAAGACTTGCTAAACTTACTACGTAATATGGAAGAGGGAAACAGAGATAGAAGATATGAAAAGAAATAATGCTTTGACAGAGTGAAAAGTTGAAATTTCGGTATATATCACGTGACAGATCTATTTAATTTAGAAAACATATATTACAGCATTAAGCAAACAATGTAGATTGTACAATAATTTATTCCTTTATTTCCAGAAGAGATTGACAAGTCAAGAAACTGCATGCTGTTTCCAGTTCTAGCATTTACCAAATCAAGTAAAAGTGACACAGGCAATGATGATAAGACTAAGAGTAATAGTATGGGTGGTAAACCCTTCAGTTTGATGGCAGCAGCAACCGATCGTGGATATTCAGATTTTGAAGATGAAATGGAGCAAGACAAAGCTGTAAAAAGCAAGGACAGTAATTTGATGTCAGAACATATGCCTTCTATGGGATCTTTTAACGAGAAGGCTTCTTGGCTCAATCCGCCAGTTCCAGTGAATTCCAATTTCCAGAAGTATGGAATTGGTGCTCAGCTTATGATGAAAATGGGATACCAAGAAGGCAAAGGTCTCGGAGCTAAAGAGGAAGGTATTGTTGATCCTATAGAGACAACCTTACGGCCAAAAGGGTTAGGGGTAGGAGGTATACGAGAAATAAAGACTTCAAATAGGAAGAAGGGAAACAATGATGTAGATATGGAAATCGAATCCAGCGATGATGAACTGAATATATTACAGAAAAGAGGACAGATTGATTTATTCAGTATTATAGAAGAGTTAGAGTTAAAAAATATGACTGTTGCAAAGAAATATATCTTATTGTCTGATCAGTATACTCAAAATCAAGATTCGGAAGAGTTATACGAACAAGTTAAAAAGGCATACGATCAACTCAGCAGAATATCTGAAGAATTCAATTCTCTTGATCAACAAGAGAAGTTCATAACATATCAGTTAAAGGATATAAACATTAAATCGAGAACCCTTGAATCTGAACTTACTTCCACTGAAGTCACTATAGAAAATATTGAAGAAAGGTTACTGATTCTTCACATTGCAAAAGATTCCCATGCGATAATTACAGAAGTGGATTTTTTACTTCGATCTTTGATAGACCCAGCATTCAAAGCGTATCCGAACATTTGTTCATTGTATGCGAGCATAGGTGCCGTAGCGATCCCATTACTATTTAATGACGTCCCCTTTGATGAGACAAGCACGAGTTTCGACATATTAAGTGAATGGTCGATTATGTACAGAGAATTAGAAAAATGTTCAAATTCAGAGTTGTCGTTTTTTGATTCAATAATATATCGCCAAATTGAAAATCAAATATTGAAGATCATCTCCCTAAAAATTCCCGCCGAAGAAAGGAGTTTTCAAGTATCTAACTATTTGCAATTCTGGCTTGAATCTCCGATTATCATAAACCCACAAATGTGCATCCAAGAGAAACTTATGCTGGAAGTAGTAATTCCATTTATTTCTCAATCTATTGAGCAATGGGATCCACTTAGTCCTAAAGATTCATCTCCGACTTTTCTTATTGATTATCTTGCAGGAATAGTTGGTGGTGATATTACTTTATTCGAGGAGGTTTTACGAAATGTATCTCAAAAATATTCGGGCTTTTTAAACTTTGGTAGCCCCAGATCCATATGGCAAAATGTATGTAGAGCCACTCCGATTGAGGTAACTGCATGGGTAGATGAAATCAATAAATTCACCAATGTTTGGATTCCTCTTTTCAAGGAATACCCTAATTTGAAATTTGCTGCATCAGCTAGAACAGGACTATTGGAAGCATTGATTTATGGACTTCAGTTTACTTTCCACACTAATTGGGAGACACGAGGGAGATTGTTGTTAACATTTAGATTACTTTCAATGATAGATGAAATTGAAAGCGAAATATTACTTCAGTTTGCTTGGGGCAACAATTGGATAGAATCACTCTACACTATGATTGAAGTTCATCCATCGAATGTTGCAGAAAGTTATAGAGAGTGGTTTAAGTTTTTTCAAGAAACCAAGAACTCATTTCTGGGTAGAATAATTGATTTGATCAAATGGTATTTCGATCTTGCATTATGTATTATAGAGAATGGAAAGGATGGTGTGAATATGCTTCCAAATATTAATGGAGAAACCCATCCAGAAAAGTCGGAAGTTTTGAAGTTGTTGGAGAACAGAGATTCAAACATAAAGGAAGAACATCGTTCTATTAATGGCATCCCAGCATATCAATTGATGACATCATACAAAGATGTTGTAGCTGATTACTGTTTACATAAGGGATTACTTTTTGGCTCCGAGAAGAACAGATTCCATCTGACATTAGGGTACCCATTATATACAATCATGAGTTCGAAAAGTTCAAAGCTCTTTTGCTATATTCATGACGATGTGCTTTGGATAGCGCAAAGCGGCGAAGCTGTGGATTATAACCCTGTTTCGCTTGACGATTTATTACTGTATTTATAGAATGTTAAGGGTATTTTTAATAATAAAATGATCGCAATGAATAATATAGTTGTGAAAAGGTGCAAAACTCGAGACACAGGAAAAGTGAGACGACTCGAAAAGGGTAGATGAAATTAAATATCTGAACGAAGAAGCGATCATTGGCACAAGCTCCAATAGTTCACAAAATCCATGATTGCCAGAGCATCTTTGCGCCGAGTAGGATATTTTCCGATAAGATATAGCGGCCGTGCCATACGGTATAATTCAAGTGCTTCAAATTCTAAGAAACCGAACTTTGAAAGTGAAAAATCAGAGTCCGCGGATTCGATAGTCGGAAAGGTGAAGAGTAATCTTGACGAAACCAAGCAGTTGCTACGCAGGATAGGGAATGAAGAGTCCAGCGAATCTGTGGTTGTGTTGAAATATATAAGAAGGTTTGGGATGTTTTCCATCCTTGTAGTCCTCGCTTCTATAGGATATGCTAGTGCCTATGTAGACCAGCCGAAGTTTGAAAAGGAAGAAACAATTGACTTGTCCAAAGACATCAGACAATTCGGAAAGTAGAGCGACGAGTGAATCTGTATATAGTTACAACAATACATGTACATATGGTCTAGTCAGTAGTAACTGCTATGTTGGTTCGATAGGCTTTACTTGAGTAATTACCAGTTAGGAACCCTATTTTACAGAGCAGAGGTAAAGGCGCATACCATAGTGAAGAAGACCATAAATTGAGAAATACAGATGTGAGAGTACGCACTAAATAAATCTTCAATTGCCTGTAACTTAACTATACGTCTCGAATACAACATTTTTGGACTAATAATTTTCACCAACTAACCAATCTTTGTTTCAGGGTCTCACATATCCGGAATTATCTTCGTACAAACCCCATACACCATTACACAACCACTTCGCCTGCACACAAATCTCATTAGTTTGTCATCGAGAGCGTTTTCCCAAAATTGGTGGAAGATCAAGTTCATATAAGTTGCTGAAAATTTTCGACATCCATTCTAATTTCTGGAAACTTATAGATTCATTCCAAAAACAGTATAAACCGAAATGTATAGATTTATCGCCAGAACCTCGGCTTTACGCCAGAGCACCACGAGAATCTCCCAAAGAATGTACTCCAACAAGGCAGTGAGATTAGCCAGTCCATTTTCTTCGAGAATGGTATTTGCCGCAGGGTTGGTTCCAGCTGTGATTGCCTTCTCCTTTCTTGATGATAAAAGAATCAACAACGATGCTGATTCCGAAAAGTTGGCTCGAGAAAAGGCTGCTGCTATTGATATTGTGGACGAAGATGAAGGCAAGGTCATCGAGGAATTTGTAGATATTGAAGTTACTCCAGAAGAGGTGACTGAAACAGTTGCTGAAGTTGTTTCTGAAGCTGCTGAAGGTGAAGAAGCTGAAGGTCAAGAATCCTACGAAGGTGCCGCATACAACCCCGAAACCGGAGAAATCAACTGGGACTGTCCCTGCTTGGGAACCATGCCCCATGGACCATGTGGAGAAGAGTTCAAGGAAGCCTTTGCTTGTTTCGTGTACTCCGAAACAGAGCCAAAGGGTATTGACTGCATCAAAAAATTTGAGGCCATGAGATCGTGCTTCAAAAAGTACCCAGAGCACTATAAGGAAGAGTTGTACGAAGACAGCGAAGAGACCAGCGAATTGCCATCACAAGAACAATCCGAGTCCGACTCTACTCCAATTGAATCAACTGAAGGTTCTGCTTCAGCTACCTCTTCTAAGGAAGACTAAGATGGGTAGTCATCATTACACTTACTGTAGACCTGTGCGTGGTTAAGTTTTAGAGACATCATAAAAGTCGCTTCTTGTTATCATATATCAGACAAACATAGTTATAATTATTATTGTACATAGTCAAATAATTTATGTTTCCTTTCAAGGTGTTATTAGTCTATAAAAAACTATCTATTATCTGGAACCAGATAAAAATAAATGTGCCATTAGTTTCATTAATATTATTAGATTTTTTCGCTTCACATGTCGTACATGTAAGTCAATATGAACATTAACATGAACATCTCGACGAGGAGGTTTTCGAGTTGTTGATATTGTTGAGAGTATTTATGTCGATTCGGTCGAAACTCTTGAGGTTTCTCTTTTTGACTCCGCCATCTGTGACTGCAACTCCGACCTTCGCTACTTGAGTGAAAAGAGCCTCGACCTGGTCGAGTCGTTTGGATGTGACTTCTCGCAAATCAGTCTCCCAATCCTCAACATAATCACCTACACTTACGTCAGTGTTTGCTGTTATGATTTCTTGGATCTCTTCCAAGTCTACGCATCTTTCGTTGACCTTGTCGACTTTGTTACCTACGATGACGACTCCTGGCTTTTCTACGAAGCAAAATTCCATAAACCTCTTGAACCAGTCACGTATGCTTAGTACCGACTCGTAGTTGGTGATGTCATATACCAATACTACGACGTCTGTGCCTCGATAGAAGGCTTTGGAAATGGAATTGAACCTTTCCTGTCCAGCGGTATCCCAGATCTGGAGGTTTACCAGTATGGGAGCAGTTGATTTTATGCGTTTTTTAGCGAATTCATCGCTCGACCTGTTTTCCTCAAGCTCATGTTGCATTCTGTAGCTGTATGAAATAGGGTTCTCTGCTGCAAGAGTGACAGTAGTGGTCAAGTAGTCTCCTCCTATGGTCGCTCGGTAAGCGTTAGTGAATACATGATGTACGAATTGAGACCGAAGACAAGTTTTACCTACACCCAGGTCTCCTAGAAGCACAACTTTGAGCGTAGGCGGGGGCGTTTCGCTGACCGAATTGTCAGAGGAGGAAGTCATGTATAGGTATCAGCTTGGAAACGGCAAAATAGTGTGAGTAGGTAAAATTGAATAAGTTTTTGATGTAATATTGGATTATATCGAAAATGAAATCCGGTTTCACTTCTCGGCTTGTAAGTTGTAGACTTATTCGTATGTATATATCTGTGCCCGTTTTCTGTTGAAGATAATCTAACGATAATTATCTAGACGAGAATTCTAGGAATAGCCTATTCTGAAAATAGATAAAAACAACCGTGAAAGAATGGGAAGGGTAACGTTATTGATCAGGGAACGATCTGTAGATAATTTTAAAGTGAATGTGCTTCCAAAACATAAAGCTAATGTGAATCAAATCAGTTGCAGTTTGCTACAAAGAATGTCTCCTGTTCCCGAACAGAACTGAAAGCTATACGATAGATGCAGAATACGAGATTAGCACAAGGCAGTGTCGATGAAGTGGAACAGCGGTACTCACACTAAATACACATGTACTATTGTCACGTACCAGAGAAGTCTTCACTGTAAAATCGCTAAAGTATGCACAGATAGCCAGAATGCCGATCTGAAGATATTGATATTTCACAAGCCTTTCAAGTATGGAACTCACAGCAGTAACAAATAGTTAACATAGACGGCTGGGGGGGATCGCCACATGCAGGAGAGTGCGCATTCTTTGTTTTTATTGATCATCGAACAAATGGTAATCTCTTTGCTAAAGCACTTGGGCACTTCCAGGCTGTGAACTTCTTTTTTTATTTTTGGAGTATTTCTATTTCATTCCCCATAGAATAGTTTAGAGCGATATGAAGATCTACTACATCGGTATCTTGAGAACCAGTGGCGAAAAGGCGCTTGAGTTGGCTTCTGCCAGAGATCTCACACTGTTCTCGTTCTTTGAGAGAACAGGAGTGTCTCAGTTCATGACTTTTTTTTCTGAAACTGTCTCCCAGAGAACCCAAGCTGGCCAAAGACAGAGTATTGAAGAAGGCAACTATATTGGGCACACCTACACGAGATCAGAAGGTATTGCCTGTGTTATTATCTCAGATAAAGAATACCCTGTCAGACCAGCATACACATTAATCAACAAGATCTTGGAAGAGTACTTGGCATTACATCCACAATCGGAATGGAGCAACATCTCAGCCACCACTCCTAACTTGGCCTACGATCAGTTGGCACAGTACTTGAAGAAGTATCAGGACCCATCTCAAGCCGACTCCATCATGAAGGTGCAACAGGAATTGGACGAAACTAAGATAGTTTTGCACAAGACCATAGAAAGTGTGTTGCAAAGAGGCGAAAAGTTGGACTCGCTTGTTGACAAATCTGAAGCGTTGTCCTCGTCGTCCAGAATGTTTTACAAGCAAGCTAAGAAGACAAACTCGTGCTGTATCATCATGTGAATTAAACTACTAATAGTATTTACAATGAAACAAATAATGCTCTGGATAGCCATATACACCATTTAGTGCAATAGTTGGGGTGTGTATGGATCTGATGGTTGATGGTTCTCAATGGCCACGTATCTTTCATATATATAAATCTATATATATCTTCTCTATTCTACATCTCTATACCATTAATACAACACATACATACATTTCTAGATGAGTACACGAAAAATGTCTGTTGTAGGCTAATGTTATGCTTACTCTTCTAATGTCAACTTAACAGCATCGAATGCCTTCAATAACTTTCTTCTCGCACCCAATGCTGCTACACCTTTGGCTTCCAACTGTTCATTGTCCAACTCGATCAACTCCTTCCATGGAGTATCTTTCAAGCAGTCTGTGTACTTGTGCAAACGCAACAACTTCAACCAGGTTGGGATGTTGTTCAACAATTCGATGTTGGCAACTTCGCTTGGCATGGACGTGCTAGATGAGGCTGCATTGCTGGTGAGACTAGATGATGCGCTCATGTTGGTAGAGTCATTAACGACGGAGTTTATTCCTGATAAACTCTCTGGTTTCAGTTCATTTTTTTTGTTCTTCGGAGATTTAGCACTATTGGCATTGTTACGGTGGATGGAAACAGGGACCGACGATGAATTCAATGCTCTATTAATCTGTTCTTCATGAGAAAGCGACTGTGCCATCGTCTTCATCTGCGTTCCAGGATAATGAGGTAAAGCATTTGGCTGGTGGAAGTTGACATTTCCAGCGTGCTGATGGTAGCCATGCTTTCTGTTGGAATCCAAAGCAACACGAGAATTGATGGTGGCCAAAGCACCCAATTTCAAGGCAGTATGGGCATTTAGGTCTAAAGAGTCATCCTGAGAAGATCCTTGTTGCTGTTGCTGCTTTTGTTGAGGTGGTTGCTGTTGAGGTTGCTGTTGTTGCTGGGGCTGGATGTTATGCAGAGAGTTGCCGGCAGCTAATTGCAAAAAGTTAGTCTTCTCATATAAATGAGACGTAGGCGATTTGGCTCGTTTAAACTGTTGTTGTGCCGAAAAACGGTTAGCACCATTCATGTTAAGAGTAGGTTCAGCAGACTTTGGTCTTGGGTTCTTTTGTTCTACAAAAGCAAGATACTGTGCTGCAGTTCTATAAGTATTTTGTTTTGGCTTTGGTTGGTAGAGATGAGTTGGCTGTGGTTGCATAAGAGTCTTATCGTTGCCCAAATTTAATTGATCCATGTCATTGTACAAGTCCAGCTGGGAATAAGAACTGTACGGTGACAAGATGTTACCATATGGTGGAGCAGTCTGAGTCTGATGTTGGGATGGATGAGACGTTAAGTGGTTGTCCAACTTCGACTTGAATGAAAGCAAGATATCCAAAGGCAAGTTGGAGCACAAGTAGTCAATCATGGATACCGTATCCTGAGGATTTAAATTTTCGATCCACCCTGTGAAGGTCATGAGTTCCAGGTAGAAGTTGGTAGTCACGGTAGCCTGTGGCTCGAGCTGCAGTTGACGATTAAAGAAGTTAGAGAAATCATTCACTGATTGAGGTCTATTGGGTATAGATGCGAGAGGTGGGGGATGCAAAAGCAGGTTGCCGTTGTTGGTATTGTTTCCACCAGAACCGGTATTAGCTAACAAGGAAGTGATTCCAGCGTTGGCTGATGCTACAGTGGGGATTGGTGAAATTGCATTTTCCCTGAATGGGTGCAAACCAGAGCTGGAGCCACTGGACATAAGCATTTCAGAAGAAAAGCCGTGCTTAGAAGCTGCCGCAGTCAACAAGCTGTGTCCATGACCCAAAGAAGTCGACGAGGCAACAGCTGAGGAAGGATTGCCACCACTATTGTTGTTTCTAGAAGTACTGGAAGTAGAACTGGAGTCACGGTTGTTTCTCAAGTCCAAGTCCAAGTCGACCGTCAACGTCTCAAACTCGTGCTGCAAGTTGTAACCAACACTTTGCTGTCTTTCAACATGGCCAACGGGGAGTGATTGGGTGGTTCCGGCACTTCCTGAAGGATTAGCAGAACTATTGGGAGGGGCAACAGACGTTTGGAATTGAGCAAACTTGTGTTGCTCCAAAGGAGGAGGGGACAATATGATTGGCCGGGACATGTATGGGTTCGGGGACTCGTTTGATTCCATAATTCTGAACAAATTGATGGGAGTCAAAATGATTTAGGAGAAAATGGCGAAAGTCGAAAATGGATTGTGTTTGTGAAAAGTCAAACTTTTTTGGATGTGTTGATTGTTTTTGAAAGTCTTTAAAAGTCTCTGAAAGTATTAAAGAATGATCTAGACTACTCCCCTCTATAGTGTGTGATGGTACGATATTGAATTCGTACAGATTTATGGAATATGAGTACCAGCAGATTCCGAGAACAATAGTAATTTTTCCAGCAATAGAATTAAGAAACAAGTTCAAGACACTTCGACAATATGCACAAGTTATATAGCGATATAGAACCTGTGAACAACGTTCTCTCGTACTAATTTTTGGAGCACCGGGAATTGGGTGAGAAAAAAAAGTCAAAGCACTTTTTGGAGAAAAAGCCGAAGATGCTCTGCAACTTGAACTTTTTCAAATGGTCAGACTGTGAGCAGTCAAAAACGATTCAGACAAATTAGCAAACACGTGTAACCTGAAAAGGACTTCTTCGGTAAGGTTACTAAGCGTTAATTCGACTGCGGAGAGAAGTTTCCGACAATTTTCACTACAATTGGCAAGTCAGCTACTACTGGAGGTGTGTTCAACTCAGTAGGAATGAAACGATGAACTTCAAATGGTGGGAAAAATATTTCTGAGATGAACATCCGGCATGAGGTATAAGATCACGTGAATCACGTGTCAATCTGTCGCATCCAAGATTGTTCCTGGCGGACAGTGTAGATCGTCAATATTGCTAAAAATAAGAACATAATTAAAGCATACACACTTGTTTTGCGTTCCGATAGTATAATTTTTCGTATGCTACCGTTTAAGTTTTGTAAATACAACTTATCTCTGAATTATTGCATTTCTCTCTTCTTGTAGAGATTTTTTAATCTACGTTCATGTGCAATTCTAAAAAAACTTAGCCTATATCATATTATTGTTGTATATCCGTCTATAGTACAGTAGCTAACTATGGGTCTTATCCCGGTTGACCCAAAATTCCTTATTCTCCCGGATGATGTCACAGGTATATTTTAACTCCGGTAACAACTCGGCAATGTTGCTGAACAAATTCTCAGCAAATGTGTTGATGAAGAAGATTTGACCCTTATGCAAGTTTGGCGTAGCCATTAAGATCTCGTCCAAGCTCAACGGCACCCTGGTGTACATCAAGTCCTTGGCAGTGTCTAAGCCACCGAGGTGGTTTTTCAGGGTGATCTTCTTTTCAAGCATGGCTACTTCGTCGAATTCTCTTCCCAAAACCATGGCCCATTGAGAAGACACTCTCAATGGTCGAGTGACATTCGAGATATCGGCACACTTGATCAAGAGCGACGAGATCAATTTAACCCGGTTATTGTGCTTGATAAAATCGTGTGACTTCAAGTTCTTTAGTCTATCGATATATTCAAAGTGTTCTGCCATATCTGTGGCCAAGATGCTTGATATGATGAGTTCTCGGAGTGACAAACCAGAGACTGACTCTCCAGATTCAGTAAATACAGTTAATAACGACGGCCAGTTGACAGCTAAGATCTTGTTGATAAAGACTGACGAATGGAACAGCTCCAACACCGACCTGTCGTTAAACAAAATCGACGTCGGGGCGAAATTCTTGACCATGAATGCATTGGTCACCCCTGGATGTCCAACATCATGACCTAATGCGGCCACCAACAACCCAAGAGTCTGCAAGTGGTTTAAGTGGTTAGGGGAATGAGCTGGTGAACACGAATTGGAAGTGCCGTCCTGAAATACCGCTTTCAAAGCTGGGTTTGGCGATGAAGTCTTTGAAGTCAGAACGTATGCAAAATAATCAGGCTGTCCGATTATGGGTACCAACTCCTGTTCATCTGTATTAACCTCCTGGCTGTGTAGAAATGCAAGTTCGTCGGATTTGGGATCGTTGTTCAACTGTTTGAAAATAGGCAAGCAATCCAATCTGATCAAAAAGTGGAAACACGCCTGTAACACATCTACGGCATGACGGAAGTTGTGGAACGGATTGCCATTCTTGTAAGTATCTCTGACCATAAAGACAAATGCCAACAATTCATTAGACGTAGGTATATGCAACAAGCTTCCACTGTGATTCTTTTCTACCTGTTTCAATGCATATTTGATCATCAAGAAAACGCAGTACACCAAGTCGTCATTTGACAATTCATGTGCTGGGAATGCCCAGTGGCCAACAGCTTGGCATAAATGGGCCAAATGGACAGGTGAGTTGTCCGTAAGCAAACTCTTGAAGTCGATCTCTGCAATGATCAAATCCTTGAGGTAGATAATATGCTGCGTAGTTTTTGATGATTTGTTGGTGTTGTTATTCAAAAGAAATGACATGGTGGAAATGACATCTCCGAGCTCCAAGTCTTCCTCTTGAGAGTAAAAGTCGTTGATGGAGTTGACGCCTGTTCCTGTCCAAGTCTCTACACGTGAGATACGGTTTGTTATCAAACTCGCCACTTGACTAATTTTGTTGTTGATACAGTCAGGGTCGAGATCTTGGGACAGCACTACGATGATGTTCTGGTGGATGAAGAAGTACTTGAGCACTAACTTCTTGTCTGAATACGATAACTCATGCAAAGACGTAGCTGGTAGACTTCTGCGGACAGATTCGTCTAAAATTACGACTATGGGGTAGTTTGTGTCTGCCTCGTAGTTTCCCTTGGAAAACAAGCATGCCACTACATCGCGGAAGCTCTGGTAATAGGTGAATGATCTGTTGTGGATGTTGAAAGCACGAGCTCCAGGCGAATCTGGAACGAGGGATAAGATCTCAGCCATGATAGTGGTGTAGGTGTGATATCAACTAATTACGGCAAGATTCTGCTCAATAGTAAATTATGTGAGTTGGTATACGAGAGTTCAAGATACAATGCGAAGGAGGGGTCAAAGCGAGACAGTGTTCGTATCAGACTATACCAAACAAAGAACTTTGTGCAGTAGTTGGGACCAGATAAATGCTGCTAGGTACTGAATAGCTTTTGAGCTGTCGTTAAAATTCCAAAGTATAGAAAAATATCAATGCTGTGTACTTGAATTGCCGGTTACTGTAATCTTCAGATAGGAAGGTTCGGGCAGTAGCCAGTGGTGGTCAGTAGTGAACTCGTTCGGTAGCGGTGATAACACAGGTCTAGATACAGTTGCAATAAGTATACCTCAGAGTTGGTAACGAGAAGAATACAATATCAGAAAGAATAATTTTGCCAGATAGAGATAGTAAATGGGTTTACTGTTTGATTGACAATTCTGGTTAAACTTGATCTTTGGCGTGAATTTCTTTTTTATTATATGTGCAGTACCGACGGTAGTTGTTCCAAATGTAGAAACGGGTTGGGGAGAGGAGACGGGTCGAAGATGCAAGTCAAATAGGCACGCAATTATCATGTCGCGTGAGTGCGGTTTCAGTCGTGGGCCATGTCTGATATCTCTTGCGGGATGGGCTATTTGACCACTCAGAATTGGTCCTCGTCGCTTAGGATGGCTCATGAGCAACGCCGATGGGCAAATAAGTAAGTATGGTGCCTGAACTAATATATCCAGGCACCTGCAGGCAGACTAGTGACACTAGTATTATAAGGTATATTTTCCGTAGGCGAGTCTCAGCAACGCTCACGTGACATGACTTAACCAGTACCAGGATGGGGGGTAGAAGATTCTGTAAGGCGCCGGCTGGTATTTGTCTGCTATTGGGGGACCCCGCTCGAAGAAACGCCTTTTCGTGGGGGGCAACTTAGCCGCAAGCGCAAATACGAAGTGGCGTCAACAAAAGTGTGGAGGATCCGTTATGTCCTATTTCTACGCCTTCGTAGCCCATCGAACTTCGTTCTTTAACGCTTGCATGTCATTTCCAGAGTGATATGGTCCTGCAGGAAAACTCAAATTTTATTTCTCCTGGCAGACGTTGAGGAATGCTATTAGCGAGCCAGAGGCGGACAATGTCAGCATCTCATCTGGAAGCGATGATCAGCAGATCGATCTTCAAGGCGCGAGGCGGATCTTCTATACTCGAGGCGAATTCCCTCCAGATTGACCTCATGTGATCCAGAGCCTTTCCAGTGGCAGGGGAAAGTTCTACTTGCATAATTCTGCGGTGTTTTTTCTATTAGTGAAAATGTACGATCTATTCATGCAGCGAATGTACACTACCGAACTTGGCAGTAGAGCTTTGTGGATTTTCTCGTAAACTACATATTTGTAGTTTTGTAATTATTATACCTTTATTGCCTTACGCTTCTTAAGTCAGATGTGGAAATGAGCTTAATTTAGAGCCTTACCGGAAATACAATTGCGCTTCGCCTCATCTACTTGAGCACCATTGTTGCGAATCCTAAAGCTAATTCACTGCATCAAATAAATCCGACTGTTCGGAATTAAGTCTAAACTTTCGATGATGAATACGATGCGAAAGCTCGATTTACATCCCGCTTAGTAGAGGTCGTTTCTTAGCTAGTTTGTTGTCTACAATGCAAAATACTGAAGTTGTTCCGAAGCAATAGGCACTCAATTAGGTTGTTAGTGTTCTATTTATTTTCTCATCTCTGCTATCTAAAACCAATGTATGCACTCGCCAACACCACCAAGACTGCTAGTGCGATATTGAACTGTTTAAATCGCAAATTCCTTTTTTGTGTCGAGTAATCCTTAAATCGGTCGTTGATATACTCCAATAACTCGATTTTATCCGCCATTTCTCTCGACATCATTGTCTTACTATCATTTATTTTCTTCTTGATTACAGAAAGCTTGATCTCTAAGTTATCAAGCTCGGCGGAAAGATCACTAAGTCGATTCAAACTATCCTTGATTTCACTTCTGTACTTCGACTTGATTTCCTCACGGTTCAATATTAATCTCTGTAGCAATACATTAGTACTGTTGTGCAAGTCCAGTAGATACCTGCTCAATCCATCCAATTGTGCTAACGATTCAATGTTATTGTCATTGTCGTCCGTCAAGATTAACTTTGATTTTTTTACAATGGTCAGAGAAAGTGAGTTCATTATCGTTGCCAATGGCTCCAACAGATCCTTGCTCTGTTTATGGTGGTCATGATGTTTACCTTTTCCAATGCTGTCGTTCTCTTTATTGTGATCTTCTAGAATTGTATCAATATTTAATAAGTAATTCGTGAGTTCTTCGTCCTCGATCAACTTTATACTGTTGGATGAATAAGTAAACCCTCCGTCGTTAATTATACTATTGAACTTCTCGTCTGTGTAGTGGATGGTGTTGGGAGTGTTACGTAGTTTGAACGGCTTGTGGTCGCCTTCACTAGAACTGGAGTTTTCTATCCATTTCAATGCCTTCTCGGCTGTAGGCGATTGCAAGTTTGTGGCAGTACTCTTGAAATGCTGTGCTAATTCAGAACTACTCGAAACTCGGCTTACGGGAGTAGAATCATTTACGGAATTATAGAATTGGTCCACAAGTCTCTTCTTGTCAACTTCACTGTTGGTGGCCAAAGTTGTCTTCACCTCAGATCCAGGTGTAGATTGTACCGAATTAGCCACCACAGGAGTCAATGCTCCAATAAATTTACGATTTGATGGCATGGGACTGTGACTTCTATTATTACCATTGATAGAGCGCTGTTGAGCCTGGTGTGTAGTATATTGTCGAGGCGATAAGGGCGATGAAAGTAATGCAGTATTCCCGTTGTTTATAGAACCACTTCCTATAGATGAACGTGCAGATATCGAATCTGAACTATACAACATCAGTGATTCAAATGAAGTAGACATTCGCCTTTCGGGGTCTTTGCCACGTTTCTTGGAGCTAGAATGTACACTTGTCATTGAAGAATCTCGTGAAAAATCAGAGGAATGAAGATTGGTATCCATTGAACGAGCAAACTCCTTATTGTAAGTGATATTGGAAGTTGACTTCGGATCCACATCAGTTTCAGTGCTCGCTTTGCTACGATTTTGTACAAATCTGAAATCGTAATGTAAGGGTTCTTCCTTTTCTTTAGTAGTTACATTGCTAGAAACGCTGGTGCCCGTGGGTTCCGATGGATGAGCCTTGCTTGGCGTATCTCGCGAGATCATCGGACGCATATTCGCATTCTCCTTCGAGCTATGATGCGTATTTCAAGCACAATAGGTAGATAAGAGTCTACTTGCAATTGGTTGTATTTTTGTATTGTAGCTGATTTTTTGGTCAAGGTGGATCATGATTTATTGAGTATATATAACCGGGTCACATGATATTCTGCGGTGCTACCACACAATTAAAATTTGCATCCATCATAAAAGTAGTGGCATTACTACAATTTTTTTATACATTATAAGAGCATATGCATTTTTAGTTTGTACTATTTAAAATTGTTCAAAACTACTTAGGTACTGCGGCCGAAGTACGGGCACTGGCACCGGAACTAACCAAGTCCAAAGTCTCCTTGCTGATTTCTATTTCAGGCAATTTGGCACCTTTACCAGTAGGTGCAGGCAAGAAGCCAGTCTTGATCAAGTAACTGATGTAGATACTCATTTGCTTAGCATCGACACCCTTACCAGAGCTTACATCGATGTCAGTCCAAGCAGCATCAGCCTTCAAAGAAGAAGCAGCGTTGGAATCGTCCAATTCTGGAGCCTTGGTGTCTTGTGGCAAGTTGTCCAAGACAAAGTGCAACAATGGGAACAATGCAGATTCTTTTGAGTCTTCTACTACGAATCTTTCTAATTCTTTTCTCCATTCAGGGTAGTCAATGACTTCAGTTTTGTAACCGTAGGTCTTCAAAGTACCCAAGAAATCGTTGAATTTGATTCTTGGATGCCCAGTGACATGAGCTACAGCCAATTCAGTGTCGACAGGAGGATGCAAAGCCGTGGCTACAACTACTCTAGCAACGTGGTCGACTGGAACCATGTTGACGTTGTTAGAAATGTTAGGGTAGAATCCCAATTCGGCACTTCCTTTTAACATTCTCAACAAGAAGTCATCTGTGTTTGAAGCACCTGTTTGCGAGAAACCAGTGACATAACCTGGTCTTGTAATACAACCTCTTAACCCTCTTCTGCCAGCAGCTCTGATAATATGTTCAGCGGCCCATTTCGATTGACCGTAGCCATTACCCAAACCCTTGGCAGAGCCTTGTAGGTCGTCGGATTCTGGAAGGCCCAGCAAACCCTTTGAAATTAATTCATCGGAAACATGGACAAAATAATCGGTGTCAAGGGCTGACGTAGAAGAAACAAAAGAGAAGAATTTTGCCTTGCCTTGACCGCACAAGTTTAACACATTGATGGTGCCAATGACATTCGCATCTCGCAACTGAGAGTATGGGTACACCCAGTGAACGAAAGCTCCGTTATGAACAATGACATCAACTTCGTTTGCTAAATGCCTCCAAACAGAATCTTCCAATCCGAACTGCAGTTTCGACAAATCACCTAATACCACCTCGATATTGCTAGCCCATTCGTCTTGCCAAATACCATAGGTGTGGCCAGTCTTCCGTAATCTTTCGAGACCGGCCTCCTTAGAAGAAGCCCTGACATGAGCATAAATCTTGAAAGATTGGTTTGGACGAGACGTCAAGATATCACGGATAATGAAAGAACCCAAGAATCCAGTAGCACCTGTGACAAAAACGTTGATGGTTTTAGATGTATCAAGCTCCTTCAACGAGTCGTACTTTTCCAACAAGGCACTCTCAACTAATTCAGCTGCATCCTTAGAGTAGTCGACAATTTCTTCGGTTACTTCTTCGGTATCCTTACCATCGGCAAGTTGGAAATCAGAACCTTTAACAAACTTTTCAACTTCCTTAGCAAAAACTTCGATAGTTGGGTTCTTGAAAATGACTCCTAATGGAACATCAACGTTCAATGTTTTTCTCAACTCGAAAATCATTCTCGTACCCAAGATAGAGTGACCACCCAAGTCGAAAAACGAGTCATCCTTGGAAATTGCAGCTGGTCTGTTTGGCAAGACTTCTAACCACAAGTCTCTGATAACTTCTTCCAACTTGGAGAATTCTTCTTCTTCGGCAGCTTCAGCACCACCAGCCCTAGTATTTGCAATTAATCTGGCCACAGCTGCCAATTGTGCAGTATCTGGGAATGGCAATTTTGGCTTGTCCACCTTACCGTTAGGATTCAATGGCAACTTAACAAGTGGAACAACTAGAGTTGGTACAGCATAAGATGCCAATCTCTTCTTCAAGTAATTCTTGATGTCCTTGATCAATTCTCTGTAGGAAACCAAACCTTGAACGATAGGATCGGAGTCGTTGTCATCGCCCACTTCAGCCTTGAATTGAGCTAATTCCGGGGATTCTTTGGGGACAATATATGAAATCAATGTTGGCTCTTCGTTTTTATCTCTTCTAACCAATGTGACGTTTTCTCTGACCAAAGGATGTTGTGACAAGTGAGTATCGATTTCACCCAATTCAATTCTGAACCCTCTGATCTTGACTTGATCATCAGCACGACCACAACATTCAACATTACCATCTGGTAGATAACGTCCTAAATCACCAGTTCTGTATAGTCTGTCTCTTGGACCGAACCAACCATATTCTCTCCAGACATCTTCTGACTTCTTGTTTTTCTCGTCTTTTTCGACCCATTGGCTAGGGTCAACATACCAGTTAGTAACAAACTTTTCCCTGTTCAAGTCTGGCAAGCCTCTGTACCCTTCGGCAAGTCCAGCAGCTCTAACGTAAATTTCACCTACTTCACCAACACCACAAGTTTGGGATCTGTCGTTTCTGTTGACAACCAACAACTGGACATTGTACATACCGGTACCAGCTGGCATAACATCTTTTAAGTTCTTCAAGTAAGCCGAATCAACCTTTCTGCTCTTTATCTCAAAGAAGGACACTGATCTTTGAGTTTCAGTTGTACCATACATATTTACAATGAAAACGTTTTCAGCCAAAGTCTGCAATCTCAAACAATCTCTCTTGGTTAAGATATCACCAACAAAGAAGGCGTGGTGTAAACTTGGAATTGGAGTAGAAGCTTGTGCGCTCAACAATTGACCCATAGCTGGAGTTAAGTGCGTAACAGTAGCACCATATTCAGCCATCCAATCGGCCAACTTACCGGGAGTTCCAATGTCATCTGCAGTTGGCACCAACAATTGAGCTCCCAAGAATAAAGGCGTGAACATATCTCTCTGGATTGGATCATGGGCAATTCCAGACAACATAGTGAACTTATCCTTTTCTGACAATCCAAAAGTCTTGGCCATCCATGGAAAATAGTAAGCCAAGGAATAATGACGTCCCAAAACACCCTTGGGAATACCTTCAGAACCAGAAGTGAACGAAAGAGTAGGGTTGGAGTCAGGACCAACAATGACACCAGTAGCTTGGTCTTGAAACTTCTCGTAACTTTGTAAGCAATCTGCTGATTGGCCCTCAATAATACCACCGACCAATGAACCGTCATCGTTGATCTTCAATTGAGGAATAGTTGAAACTACGTTCAACTCGTTTTTAATGTAATCCACAACTAACGAGTCCAAAGTTCCAGCCTTTTCCAAACCGATCAACCCAGAAGGTTTGGCAACAGATAGGTAGATATTTTGTCTAGCTGGAGGGTAGGCAGGGTCAATTACAGAAAAGGTAGCACCAGCCTTCAAGACACCCATCACAGCTACCATCAAATCAACTCCTCTGTAAGCGTAGATCATAACAATGTCACCTTTCTTGATTCCTGTTTCTTTCAAGTAGTTACCAACAATATTGGAAGCCTGGTTAATTTGTTTGTAGTTGAAGGTACGAGTCTCTGTAGAAGGATCCAAAAACGACTTGGTCTCAATCACACATGGCCTTTCGGGATGCGCTAAGGCATTCTTCATGAAAATGTCTTGGATGGCACCACGGTATCCACCCCAATCCAAGTCTAAAGTTGGATCGGGCAAATGTTCCCTCTGGGCTGGAGTTATCAAGTTAACCTTGGTAATCTGAATACTTGAATCCGTTCCAGCTTTGGCAATGTATTGCGAAAACTGCTCTGCAAATACGGCAATTCTGTCATGTTTGTAGAGCAAACTGTTGTAGAAAATGGTGAACTTGTTGCCTTCAGTGAACACAGCCAAATCACGGATGGAACCCTCTACAGTTGTGGACAACTGTTGATTAGGATTCGAGTGCTGGTAAGACAATCTGAACAAACCTGGAAGTTCTTCCAACTTCTTATTAGCTCGTATCTTTTCTGAGATTTCTGAAAGAGAAGTGTAGTCAATCTTGGCGACGTTGTATTCATATTCCTTAGTGACGTTAGCGAGCAATTGCTCGAAACTCAACTCTGGAGTCAAATTCAATCTTATAATGAACTCAGTTCCTGAGGTCTTAGCATCAGTAGCAATGACTATATCTTCGTCTCCAGTCAATCTGTAGATTAGAGCAGAAAAAACAGCTAGCCCAGTAAGAAAGCTCTCTCCCTTTTCAATTTCAAAACTGTAGGTAGCCTCTACCGACTGGTTGTTCGCAGGCTTCAAGAAGTCATGTGGCAACACAGACAAGGTTGGACTATCCAAATACTCTGACCAGAAAGACATATTATGCACAATAGATATGGTGGGGGGAGGATTTGTACAGAAAATGAGTATCCAAGCAAGTAATCACTAATAAAAGAGCTAGTGTGACTCTGTTTCCATTCAATTGCAAGAAAGGATGAAGATGTAACAGAGGTTCGCAATCCATAAAAACTTTTAACAATTTTTCACTCCGCTATTTTGGTGATTCGATAGACTCATTGAATATCCTGCATGACAAACTGACTATTTTACTGGGATACGCCGTAGATGAGTCAGAGAAATTTGGTTGCACTTTGAGTGAATCTAAATCACGTGAAGATAACAACTTGACAATATTTATGCAAGATTCTTATGTTTATTTAGAGCAGACCAAAATTGAGTAATTTACATTTTACAATTGGGTAATCTTGAAGATAACAAAGTGAAATAGGTCCCAGAAAATAGTATCCGAATCATATATAACTAAGTTATTATTTTCTGCTGTATACTTGAAATTATAATTCTTTTTAGAACTATATTGTTCTCTCAGTACTGTTTATACCAGTTCTCCATTACTGCGACTGCAGTAAAATCTGGCTAATTACATGCAATAATCGCTAAAATGCATGAACATCAAATAAATAATACAAAAACTCTGATACAAATTCCACTTAGTTCATGAACAAGAACTGCAAGTCGTCAGGAGTCAACCGATTCACGGCACCGTCGTCGTGGTTTATTGTAGCATGAATCATATTGGCTTTCTTTTCCTGTAACTCAATAATCTTCATCTCTATACTGTCCTCAATACAGAATCTGGTAATTCGAATTGGTCTTTTTTGGCCAATTCTATGCACTCTATCCATCGATTGCCATTCTACACTTGGATTCCACCAGGGGTCCATTAAAAATACTTGAGACGCCTCACACAAATTAAGAGCGACTCCCCCAGCTTTCAAGGAAACCAAGAATACTTCGACTTCAGTATTTTCCATGAAATACTTGATTGTATTGTCACGCTGTTGTGGAGACATAGACCCTTGTAATTTCACAGTTTGGAACCCAGCTCTCTTTAGTCTCCATTCAATCAAATCCAACATCGAAGTAAACTGGGAGAACACAATTGATTTGATCGTATGTTTGTCCGATCTTAACTTGTATAGTTCTTCAACTAAAGCTTCAATCTTTGTCGAAGATCTCCATTCACCTCCATGAGAGCCCATCTTGATTCTATTAACAATAGATGCCTTAGAAAACAACTCCTCGTCAACTTCAAGAGCTGTCTGTTCCAAATCAATCGACAAACCAATATGGCAAACAGGACACTGCAAATTCTTCTCTTCGCCCATAAATGACTCGACGTATTCCAGAATACACATCCGGCAAAATCTATGGTGGCATTTGGATTCGATCGGCTCTTCAGCTTCATCGTCACAAAGTTGACACATAATCACTCCTTCAATTTCACTGGAGATTTGATTTGTGCCAACTCTTTTTAATACCAAATCCGGATGATCTGCAAGTTGTCTCATTCTTGTAATCAAGGTAAAGATATTGGCATAGTTATTCAACACAACACCTTCAGCGACATAGTCATTAAACTTTCTCTTAGATTGACTGTATAGCGACGTGTACAAATCTTTCTCTTCTTCGTTGAACCGGTCCTTTCTGATCTCTACAATTCTTGGCGGTAACCCCAAATCATCAGCTCTTTCGATCTTGGTTCTTCTTAACATTATGTTTTTTAATAGTAGCCTTATGTTCTGAAAACTGACTAGACCATCTCCTTCAATGCCGAATTTTTGAATATTCTTCAACATGAAATGGTTAAAGAAATTTGTGTGAACCATTGGCGCGTGTCCACATTGGTCACAATGTCTCCAATCAGAAAACTTCCATTCGTCACTCTCACAATCACACTTGGTACAGAAATATTGGTGAAATGGATCCATTTTCATGAATCGAATTAAGGAGTACATTTCACCAATTCTGTTCTGTAATGGGGTACCTGATAAACACCATCTCTTTTTACATTTTAAGTTATTAGCAGCTTTAGCTGTTCCAGATGCCCTATCTTTAATGTTGTGAGCTTCATCCAAAATCACCCTGTAGAATTCCACTGCATGTAGTACTGATTTTTCCTTCACTATCCCACTCTTTCTCTTAAATCCATGGTTTTCTTTACGATACATAGATTCTAGAACCGAATACGATGTCAAAACGACATCATATTTACTCAACTCGTTGATATCTGTAGTTCTGTTGGCCCCATGGAACAATAATACTTTCAACAAGCCTGGTTCAGTGTGCTTCTCAATTTCATTTTTCCATTGCATCAACGCGACGGTCGGACCCACCACCAAGTTGGGTCGTTTGGTCAAGTCACTTGTAAATAAACCAATTGTCTGAATCGTCTTCCCCATACCCATTTCATCTGCCAAAATTCCGCCTTGGAACTCGCCATCTTCTTGTCTTTTCAACCAGTTTAGACCTTCAAGCTGAAATGGCAAGAGTTTGATATTCATGGAAGGAGGTTGTGGAGAACGTTCTACTGGTATCTGTTCCACAGATGCCAAGTACGGAAACACATCTTTCAAGTGAGGATGGAACTCGTACAAACGGTTCGTGATACGCGTGAAATATGGAACTTTAACTTTGGCCTCCTTTTTCTTCTTTGGCTTTTTCTTTGTTACCTTGCCTTTTTTGTTGGAAGCTCTGCTTGATAAAGGTAAGTCGTCTTCCAAGTCAAGATCTTCTTCTGATAATTCGATTGCCATATCCGCTGACAAGCCGTTTTTGTCAACCGTGTTGTAAGTAACAATTTCGAAGTCTTCGTCTTCTTCATCTTCGTTTTCTACAATCTTTAGCACGAATTCCGCGTCTCCATTATCTTCTACTTTCTTCGCCTTCTTTTTGGTAGAATTAGAACGCGTGGCTCGAGTTCGATTTGCATTCGTTTTTTCTTCACTAAAATCTTCGAATATCTCTTCCTCATCTGTGGAATCGTGATATGACGCGTTTTTTGTGGAAGCTCTTCTTGATCTTCTTTTGGGTAAGCTTGGATCATTGACGATGAATCCTCCAGCATCGGCATCGGATCCAGATGTGTCAATCTCGTTACCTTTTGAAGTTTCTTGAGATGGAGCCATAGCAAATTAATTCAAGTTTTGATAGCAATATTATATAGTAAATGAGTTGAAATAAGAGGAATGATTCTGAACTATACGTTCTGCTGGGAAGGAATAGTTCTTTAAAAGTTCATTGCAAAATTCCACTCTTACAAAGAAAAATAGATAAACTATTCACGTGACTTTGCGGCACAATCTCATTACTATTCCTATTTAGGTTTGTGCAAACGTTGGTTGATCCAATATCCGCCATATGGTGCAAATTTAGGTTTACTTCTCTTAAAAAATATCTAGAGAGTGAAAAAAAAACCTACGGTATCACCAACAACAAATTTATAAAATATGCCATAACAATTGAAAATATGTAAACCTCTATCTAAAGTCTCGATTCATAGTGGTTTCAAACACTAGTTAGTGAAACTCTGCCAATCGCCTGTTATAGTCTATAAATTCTTCATCCTCGATTTCTTCTAAACAAATAGTATGTGTTGGACTGACTGACGGACTATGAGTTTCTTCCTCGTCTTCTGATTGGCTGGGAGTTTCGTACTCGGACTCAGTGCTGCTCGATACTGTAGCAGAGACTGGCTCTAACACTGGAGAAGCAGGCAAAACAACTGTGGTTTCGATTTCAGGATCGCTAACTTCAGTGGATATTCCCGATACCTCTGGAGTTTGATAATAATAATGGTCCAAGTTTTTCTTTTCTCTTCTCAATTTTCTTGATGCTTCTTTGTGCTCGTGGGTCACTTCCCTTTCTGCCCTTCTCCTCAATTTCTTCTCGAGTTTTCTTTGTTTTGATTTGTGGATCTTTTCGGCCACTTGCTGTTTCTTCAATAGTTTCTTTTCCTCTTTAGTTAAGGAGATTTCCAGAGAAACGGAAAGTTTGGGCAAGTACACCACTAACGCTTTGCCAGTCTTGTCCCACTTCCAAGTGACATTTTGTACGTCAATTGAGTTCACATTAAGCTGAAATGACCGGTCAAAGTCATCTTCGTCGCTGTGTATCCTTAAAAATATTTCATCTGAGTTCTTGAATACACTAATCTGATAGTTGTTGAAATCTCCATACTTCTTGAATACCTGTATCTGGTAGTCCTGAGAAGTTTCCAACTGCTTGAGATGAGAAGGTCTGCTCAATTGATGGAAAGCCTGTTGCCGACATATTCGTTCGTAATCTCTTTCTCTGAGGGCGGCTTGTCTTTGTCTTGAGCGTTCTCTTTCTTGTTGTTGTCTGATCTTGTACAACTCCTGTTGACTGGGGATAAAAGCTTGTCTATCGAAACGGGAGATCAAATCAGAGAGAATACTGTTCTCCGCGAGTGGGTGAGAGTTGTTTGGATAGTAGTAGTCTAGCATAATTGGTAAAGTCAGATTTGTGATCGTAAATACACTGAAATATTTAATAAATCAATTTGAACTTAATAAGAAACTTGGATTTCGCCTCCTTTTAAATACAAAAGCTTATCTATGGGCACCTTTTTCGCAGTCATCAGAATTTACATGTAGAAATTGCTAGAATTTTCTGTACCGTTCTGCATGGAACACTGAGAACCAAAGATAAAGGGTCAAAGAAATGGTTGCGAAGTCACATGACTACACTACAAATTCGAATGAGGTTCCTTCTTCGTTGTTCCGTAGAACAGCAAAACAAGCTACGGGGACTCAAATAAAGCATTTGTATGGATTTATGATAAGTAGTATACAAGGCATGACGGGAGTTTCGCCATTAGTTGGACTCAAAGACCGTTTAGGGCCACAATGTTCTCAATGGTCTAAGGAGCAGTAAATCTAGTTGCATGCAATTAAGTCTCTTTCTTATAAATGCCAAGATATAGGACCCAAACTTAAGCCTTTTCAACAGGCTTTTCGGTGTTCTTTTCAGCGGCATCGACGTAGAAGTCGAAGTAAGACTTGTCGAAAGTATGCACTCTGATGAAACCATCTTCCCCTCCACTACTGTAGCCAGTACCATCTGGGTGAACAGCAACAGTGTTCAATGGACCGAAATGACCCTTTACACGGCCGATTTCGTCTTCGAACACCTTATGGTAGAATCTGGCCTCGAACTTACCCTGTGATTCAGCAGTGGTTGTGACGTTTCTGGCTTCTTGACCACCACCCAAGATGACAAAGTCTTTGAGTGGGGTTATGGCAGCGGTGTTCATTGGAGCATCAGTTTTGTACACCTTTAAGATCTCAAAAGAGTCAACATCGATCAATGTGGAACACTTATCCTTGGATGAAGTGATGAAATAGGATCTGTCTTCAGCAGCAAATTGTATGTCAGTAACGGAAACATTCTTTTCTTCTGTGTGAATTCCGTGAGCTTCAAGTGAGTCAATAACTTCACCGGTCTGTGCATCGTACTTGTAGATGTGACCATCATCATGACCGGAAATAATGAACTCGCCGTTAGCTGACCATCCAGCGACCGTAGCCTTAGCTCCATCCTTAGGAGTCTCGATCACCAACGAAGGCTCAGTGCTTTGGTTGGTCAAAGAGTCGTCGTTGTGATTTATTTCGTAAACTACAATAGTACCAATGTGTCCCATGACCTGGTCAGCAATAGCCAAGAGTCTAGATCCATCTGGCGAGAAAGCTACTCTTCTCACAGGAGATGGAGACTCCCACGTGAAAACGCATTTACCAGTCTCAACCTTCCACAATTTGATGGCCAAGTCACCACCTCCAGTGGCACACAAATGGGTTTCGGGATCAACGTCAATCGACCAGATCACACCCTGGTGTCCTTCTAAAGTACCTAATCTCTCCCCATTCGAGGAATACCAGATGGAGGCAGCATTATCTTTGGCTACAGAGAATAATAAGTCTCCTTCTCTGTTGTATTTGACTTGAGTCAATGAACGCTCATGACCCATCAACTTTATTGGTCTCATATTGTCGGTTGTACGCTAATTCTGATAGTCTGTTGAACAAATTATCAAGCTGAAAGACTCGATGAATTTTTTTCAAGATGTTAATTTTTCAACGAGTGTACTCCTGTATATATAGTGGTCGTGTACAAGATCATTGTAGTCGGCGCTACCAGTTATATTGTATGAATAGTCAAATATTCATCTTTCAGACTATTTCGAAATCGGTTTCATTGGTGTTTATTCTGTTTGTATTTTTTATTAAAGTTTTTTGTAATTAGGCATAGTTATTTTTTTGCTTTTTTGCTTTTTTGTCTTCTTTTCCATTGCATATACTACTCAACAGATGTTCTCAATCACCTCAGCCTTTCCGTCATGGTCACCGTAGTCCAACTTGAGCTTTCTGTTGAATAATTCCAAGAGCCATTCGAAACAATTCTTAGTAGTAGCGGGGTCATATCTGCCCTTACTGAGTTCATCTCTGACAAAGGCATGTTGAGCATCATTAATTTCAATAAAGGTCAATTCGACGTTGTTGGCTCTCAATGTAGATCTGATCAAGTCTCTACCCTCCAAAGGAACGTGGTTGTCCTTGCAGCCAAATATCATGATGAGTTCACCCTTGATTTCACCAGATCTCTTCAAAGAGTCATCGTTCTTGCCCTTGCCCAAGGCATGGATATGAATGTCTGTAGCGAAGAAACAGACAGCAGCTCTAACTCTAGGGTCCAAAGCTGAACGGAAAGCTAAATGGCCCCCTAGGCACATTCCAGTTGCTCCAATCTTGCCGTTACATGTTGGCAACGACAACAAGTACTCAATGGACAATTTGTTGTCTTCGTCGTAGGACTTCAACTCTTTTTCGATCTTGTACTTGTTACCTTTGTCAGTACCTTCATCATCGTAAGTCAAAGCTTCGTAGCTCTCGAAGTTGTGGTAGATCGATGGACATACGACAATGAACCCATGACCTGCTATATCCTTAGCAAATCTGGATACGGGCCCCGTAACCTGGTAGATTTCACTGTAGACAATCACACCTGGGAACTTGACCTTGGGGTAGTTGGGCACCTTGGGGTGGAAGACAAATAATCTCATGGTGGTGCCAAAAGAGGTCTTGACATCGTGGTAGGTTTCTTCGATCAACATTGCAGGGTATAAGCGACAGATGAGTGGACAATTGAAGATAAAAAGAGAATGAAAAGTTTTAAGAAATTGAAAATTGCGGGAAACAAGTATAACCCCACTTCAGTCGAGAGCAGTAGTGCATGTTGTATTCTCCAGCCAAACCGTTCAAACCATGTATATGGAGTATAGGAAGTGAATCCTAAATGTAATACTAGACAGCTTATGACAATAATGCTTTGATATATGCTGCTTTAGTTGTTACAAAAAGTTTACTGAAAATAATGTGTTTTACTTTAGCATTTTCCAGAAGTAGATTATTGATATCTGGAGGCCACTCTCACTGTAATCGAAACCATTAATACTGGATATTATTTATCGAACTACAAATAGACTTACTCAGTATAACAAAATGTTGACTCTTCTGCTTCTAGCTTTAATTGGTTACCTCCCTCCAACTTTTCACAGAAGTTCGTCCTCACCCTGAACAATTACAGCAAATGAGAATTAAAATGACCAGTCGGTCAATGCAGAGATTTCAAAAGTATAGTAAACTTCTTGTATCTCAACTCAACTTACTTCTTGCTAGTTTGTTGTTCAGCAGCTTTTCTTGCATCAGCTGTTAAAGAATTGTTAGTAAATCGCAGATCTTTGTTCAAAGTAAAATGTCATAGAAGTTTTCCACATACCTTCAGCTTGCTTTCTTCTCATCTTCTCAGCATCACTTTCCATTCTTTTCGCAGGATCACCGGTCTTCTTTGCATTCTTGACAGCATCCTGCTGCTTCTTCAAATTCTTAGCTCTTGCCAAATCTCTCTGGTTACCTCTAGCCATGATTACGGTTGTATACTTGTGATTTCAGAACCTCCAGGTTGCTGCATACCAGCCTAATCTCTTTGTTGCAAAGAGAAACTCTACTTTGACGTACGTCCGATTGGAAAACTGAACAACTAATTTTCCAGCAGCTTAAAATTCATAAAAGTCACGTGCCACCAATTTTTTTCAAATACGAATAGTTAATTAACATTAGCAAGTATATGTACACCTATACAGAGTTAAGTATCTATTTCTCTTCTAAACTGGTGACAAGGTCGCCGTTTATTTTGGGGTCGTATGGAGTCAACAAGAATTTGGAGAATTTCTTCAAATTTTCTACACCTCTGATTTCGGTACCCAACAAAGGCATCTTGACCAAGTGGTAGTCCTCGTATAATTCGGCCATCTGGTCCAAGTACTTCTTTTGCATCTTCCATCTACTGACACATCTCTTACAAGGTTTCTCGTCGTCGTCAGCAAACAACAACTGGTTGACTACGATAGAGTTGACGTCCATGTTGTAAGACATCAATTCCTGGATCATTCTCTCGGTTTCGTACAAGGACAAGAATTCGGAGATACACACACACACAAAAGTGGTCAAATCTGGGTTGGTGAACTGTTCATTAACCTCGGTGACGTTTTTCTGCACTTCGTTCAACTTTTCAAACATTTCTTGCTGGTTGCCTCCGCCCAACATGCTCATCATTGGTCCAAATTTGCCTGATAAAGCCTGAAACTTGGACAAAAGTTTCTGCAAAGTGGAAGGCAACTGCAAGAAACGCAATGTGTGACCAGTAGGTGCCGTATCGAAGATAATTGTTCTGTAGGAGAT
Organism: Scheffersomyces titani; assembly: GCA_030565185.1. Lineage (NCBI taxonomy): Eukaryota > Fungi > Ascomycota > Pichiomycetes > Serinales > Debaryomycetaceae > Scheffersomyces > Scheffersomyces titani. Next base: position 50,140 of record JAJMBD010000082.1, read on the forward strand.
CTTGTCTTTGTCGTCAGTTTCATCCACCTTTTGGTTTTTGATGTGTTTCAATACTTCCATGAAGGACAACGCTTCGTCAATACCGGGAATCGAACCGGTCATGTCATTCATCATACTCTTCAAAGGATCATTTGGATCGTTATTGTATTGTTGAGCTTGTTGTTGTAAGTCAGTCATGGCAGCCTCTGGATCGATTTCCATGCATGACAAGTTGGATAATCCGTCGACTTTTCTGGCATCTTTGCCGAATTTTTGACAGAATGCATCAGACAAATTGTGGGCTGGATCAGTTGAGATCAACAAAAACTCGTCGTTGGGGTGGTGCAATGCTAATTGCACGGCGATAGACGATGACGTGGTAGTCTTTCCCACCCCACCTTTACCACCCACAAAGATCCACTTCAAGGTATCCTGCTCCACTATTGATTCTAAAGTAGGCTCTAATTCGAAATCCATTTTGGCTAGCTAGATATTTTACGGGTAAATAGTGGAGTTGTTAATAATTTAGATTTGATGTTCGTAGCATTTTATTCACTTCAAACGTTCTCGATAACTCTCTGCAGGCTTTTTCGAGAATGTTCTGCACCCAACTAGATATGACTGCTATTTGTATTGCATTTCTGCTTGGGCTGCTGGAATCTTTTCTCGTATTGTCTGAATATTTGGAATCGATGTAGATAATTGTATAGTATTATTATAGTTGTAGATAGAAGATAATTCAGCAGAATTTTTATTATTTGTTTTTGTAATAAAATTGGGAACTTTTTTTGCAAAAGTATTAAAAATAAAAATTATTGTTTGATGTTGATTTTAAAGATGAAGATTAAAATCAATCAATTAACATATCTAAATCTCTAGTATACTTCTTTTTTAAAAATATAATATTATGAATATGCCATATTTCTAAAAATTGGACTCCGTCCGTTATTGTTTTCTAAAGGGAAATCACATTGAATTTTGAGCCAAAAGAAATTACTATAAGTTATCGAAAATCAAATGAGTATTCAAGAGGAACCCAATGGCTAAAAATCTATTAAATGAAGAAAAAGCTGCACAAATAGAAGTTTAAACTGGCTGCAAAATGGCTTTTTTTTCATAACTTTTTTTTTACGAAATGACATGTATTAAAGTCAAACCTCGCTACTACATAGTATATAGATCCATCTCTAATCCATATCCAAAGATGGAGGAAATCCGAAGATAAAAAACTCCTTGCGATATAACCTAAAAACTAGGTGATATCAATTTGGCTAAGAACAGAAATTTTTTTTTCAATTACGATATATATTTTTTTTTACGAAATGGCATGTATTACGATCAAAGTCTAACCTATTGACTAAAT
>JAJMBD010000083.1:0-45684 GCA_030565185.1 Scheffersomyces titani
AGTACACTTCGTTGTGGCCGAAGAAACCCAAGTTCGATTCCTGGGACCGGCAGTTATTTTTGGTCAATTTGTAAGCATACTGTTGTACCCATTCCTAAAAAATGGTCTCTGTAACTATTGAAATTTCCATCTTGAAAGGATGTAGATTTTATATCATCCATCGTAACGTTTTTAAATATTTTTTAGTTTGCTAATTCGCTACTACAAGAACCTTTTCAATTAAATTTGTATAAAGTACATTCTCTTCTAATTCTATTAGAAACTAAAACACAGGTATAGCAGACTCGATTGTCGCAATGAAGTTAAATAAATTAAAAATAGGGAATTCAATATTGAAGACAATCAAAGAGTTGTAGAAAAACAATCTTGCTGTAAAAATAAGTATCAGATTCATAGCTGGAGAAATATTGGTAGATCAAGTTCACTTCTCTTCTCCCTTGTTCTTGTTCTTGGATAAGAACTTGAGCGGAAGTTTGGCAACCTCGGCCAAAGATTTGTCTGGGTTGAAGCCCTTGGATTGTTTTCCAAAGCCGTAGCTTTTCAGCAATGGAGGACTTTTGACTCCATCATCTTTGGACACATTGACGTTGCCTAAGGTTTCTATGTTTTCTCTCAAGTCGTCTTCGACTTTGCTCTTGGGATCACTAGAAGATTCTTCAACTGCCGGAGCATGATATTCGAATACTCTTGTAGGAGATCTTTCTTGCTTATGTTCCCAAGGGAAGAGTGGAGGTTGAGCTGGAGTATCTTCTTCCAAGGCAGTGTGGAATTTGGCACCTGCATCTTTAGAGTCCCATTGGTTCAGGTATTTTGCAAATTTCAAATTGTAGGCCTCTCCTCTTGGGATACTCAACAACTTAGCCTTAAGAGTAGCATCTTTAGAGTAGAATTTGTTGAAATCGCCCCACCAGTAGTGGTGCAAGTTGTCGAAGTCTGTGCCCAAGATGTCTTCAGCGTGCCAAGGTTTAGTTTGGCCGATGTAATGCAACAACTTGATGGAGCTAAAGAAACGGTGCAATGCTGGTAAATACTGGTATGCACCCGAATAGTTGGGAGTGACATTATAGACGTAAGGCAAACGGACCCAGTTCTTACCAGCGGAAGCAACGTTGAAAAACTCGTTCAACAAGCCCTGGTCGGCGCCGTCAAACGTGTTGTTGTCCACGGTAGTGAAATCCAACAATTTGGAGAAAACATCGGCATCTGGCTTCAACACCAAAACCCCGGAGTTGAAGATATCGGGCCAGCCAGCATCTGGAGAAGCCACAATCTGTTCGGCCGTCAAGTCCTTGTATTCTTCAAACAAATGGTCAAGTTCTTTCAATGGCAACGTGTCACTGTCCAAGTAGACCACGGTGTCGTAATCGGTCAAGTTCCATAATAAGACTTTGGTGAAGGTGATGGACAACTCAGATCTACCCAAACGTTGCACAACCTTGTCAAGAGGAGCACTGATGATGTTGTCGTCAATGGCAATGGCGACATCGTATACCTGCTTGATCAAGTCAATTGACTCGGTGGACAAGGCGGACGAGTCGATCAAGATCACCAACTTGTGCTTGGTCTTCAACTCGGTTTTCAACTTTTGGGCCAAGGTGAGCGCACCAGGAAGGTACGACTCGTTGGTGAGAAGGGTGACGTAAGCTTTTGACATTTTGATAAAAGCAAAATTTAGATTTGGTGATATGGCTAGCGGAGATAAGTACTGATAGTGTCAACAGTAGCAGTATCAATGGCTCTTTGATAGCAAGAGATGAAATGAAACGACTAGTGTGGTTCTCTTAGGGGTGGCAGTCTGCAGGAGACGGCTACTGATAAGGATATGAGGGCCGAGGCGATGAGAAGTTCGATCTGGCAGCGTTACAGGGGCTATACGATTCAATGGAGATGAATGGGACAGCGGCTAGCAATTGACTGGTGGACGTTAACAATGCCAGAACCAGAAAGAAAAGATTAAGAAAAGATAAGATTATATTCTTTTTGAAATTTGAGAATCAAATAAAATAGTAAATAGAGTTGTAGACGAAACAGAACAGCCACATGAAATCACCGCCCATTAGAAGAGCAAAAAGACAGATTCCCGATTGGGAAGGTTCCGGTTGGGGCACGTCCACACATTCCGAACGACCTGGCCATAATAATTGACTCCTTTAGTGGTGTATTGTTCCGAGTTCCTCCTGGTGGGCTGATAGAGGCGCTTCTGATTCTGCCGCCCCTCGTTTATGTATTGCCTGATTGGGATGCGAGAGAAGAAACTGCAGGAGTGCATTTATTATGGTGGTAGCAATTGATTTTTTTTTTACAGTATATTATAGACGTTCTACGGATTTGATTATTATATAGATAGTTGTATAGTGCATCTGTAGTTTATTCATTTCTATCTATGATGAAAATTGTATAAATTCTATTCTTCTTCGGAGTATTGGTTGAATGTACTTTGATTCTAGGAATTCTCATATTCTTCGGTAGCATGGTATTGCAATGTTACACTTCCTGTAAGGCGGCACTTACACAGTAACACATAATTCCATTTTCAAATATTGCAGTAGACGCAGAGGTTACACATTCAAGGGACGCAAGACGACTGTAATATTTTTCAAATCAGTATTGCGTTTCACTTTCGAAGCTCATCTCAATGTGTCAATTGAATCGACGAATTAATTAATGATTCTGGATTGAATTCATCTTACTATTTGGGCGATGTATACATCTTTTTGTAAAACTTCATCTACTTTTGAGTCTCTAATTTGCTAATTAACTATCCTTGTCCATCGACCTGTCTTGTAATCTCTGTATATTATGAACCGTAGTTCGTATGTACTCTATAAATAGAATCCTCTCGCGGACTCAAGCATCCATCGACTCAACTGTGAATGCCCAGTTGCCGGTGGCTGCGTCGTAAGACTCGAAGTTCATGTATGGCAACTTTTTCAAGTTCTCAATGTGCATTTTTACAACCTCGCTCTTAGGATCAAGAAGGGGCATCTTGTCGGCCTTGTTCAAAGGGTAGCATCCTTCCAAGGTGATCCGGGCTGGCAAGTTCAACTCTTCTCCCTTCTTGGGCCTGTTTTCGTCAGGGTAAGCAAGACACGACTTGGAGCCAAAGATAATCAAGTTGCCGGAGATATCGTCCAAGTTTACAATGCTCGACAAGTCGACCGGATCCAAGAATTCGACTTGTCCATAATGTTTACGTCCAACCTTAAATCCCTTGATAGAACGCAACTCTGACAACGACTTCCCTTTTAATTGAGACAATGGTGGCGATGTCCAGTAGCCGTTGTCGTCAACTTCTTCAGTGAGAATATGTTCTGGTCTAGAGGAAGTGATAGGTACGATCTTCTCTGATACTTGGTTCTTTTCTTTTTCGGAATCGTCCTTGCGATATTCAAGAGCTTCAGTAGCAACAGAAGTGCTGGAATTTTCCAATTGGAAAGTCACTTGTTTCGTAGGACCATTTTGCGACTCGCTGCTTGGAAGCAACTTGGTCTTGCTTTCCTGAGACTTATCCAATACAAGCTTCTTGAAGTTAGCCTTGGGTGCAAAAATATCCGAGGATATGATAGCTGCATCGGTGCTGGCTGTGAAGATACCATCGGGCTTCTTGGCTACAAGGTCCTTCTCGTCCAGCACTGCAGACTTTTTCTTTGGCAAAGCACTGACCTTGAATAATGGTGCAACCTTATGAACACTACCCAATGTGACGGGTTTCTTGTTGACAGTCTTTACGGGTACTATAGAAGGGCCAGCAGCATTGGTCTGTTGACCACCAGTGATGCTCTGGAACATGGGGTTGTTCCCATATGGATTCTGGGAATTGATATTCACTAATGGCTGCTGAGCCTGCTGGGCGTTATTCTGCAAAGAGTTGGATCCAAGGGTCGAGCTACCTAGAGTGCTGGTGCCCGAAAGTCCTCCGCCGAACAAACCTCCGCCGCTGCCAGCATTACCAGCAGGTTTAGCGCCAAACAATCCGCCAGACTGTTGAGAATTTGAGCCTAATCCACCAGTACTATTGTTACCGCCAAATAGACCTCCTCCTTGGGTGGTAGAACTGCCTCCAAACAATCCGCCACTATTACCAGCAGTGCTGTTGGCAGTGTTGCCACCAAACAATCCACCGCCAGTAGTTCCAGCTGGTTTGTTCCCAAACAATCCGCCTGATTGCTGTGTGTTGGCGCCAGCTTGGCCAAATGCTGTGTTTCCGGTAGAAGTAGGCTGGGCTCCACCGAATAAACCACCTCCTGTAGTTGCGGAAGGCTTCGCTCCAAACAATCCACCACCAGTGGTTCCAGTTTGGCTAGTATTACCACCAAATAATCCTCCACCAGTAGTCGTATTATTAGATTGACCACCACCAAATAAACCTCCAGTGGTTCCAGCTGGCTTAGCTCCAAATAAACCTCCTGAATTTTGCTGTTGCTGTTGATTTCCTTGGCCAAATAATCCACCAGAAGTATTTTGTTGCTGATTGTTTTGGCCAAATAATCCTCCAGCTTGGCTATTGCTCTGACCAGCTCCTCCAAACAAACCTCCAGTGGCAGGCTTATTTGCACCAAAAGTGTTGTTCGTGTTCTGAGCCCCTCCAAACAATCCACCGCTAGTATTAGAGGCTCCAAACCCCGTGCTAGTGTTGGACGCTCCAAAAGCGTTCCCATTGGAAAGGTTACTCTGAGCTCCCCCAAACAAACCTCCGCCAGCATTGCCTTGAGCTCCAAATGGCGAATTGCCAGTATTGCTCTGGCCAAAGGTATTTGTAGTATTGTTCTGCCCAAATGGCGAATTGCTGGTCTGACCAAAACTACTACCAGTATTGCCAGCACCTGCAAAAGGCGATACGTTGTTGTTGGCATTGTTGGAACCAAAAAGACCGCCACTACCAGTATTACCAAAAGAAGATCCAGTGGCTCCAAAACTTCCAGCTGGCTTATTGCCAAATGCGGTGTTTGAACTTCCAAAAACTCCACCAGAATTAGAGGAGCCAAAACCAGAACCACCAGCAGTGGCTCCTCCCCCAAAAGGTGAGCTGTTCTGTTGTTGTTGGCCAAAAGTACTCGTACTGGATTGTGCTCCAAAAGGAGAATTTGTTGATTGTCCAGTCCCAAATGCTCCAGAAGATCCAAAAGCCAGCCCGGTATTGGATTGGGTCCCGAATCCAGTCTGCCCACTTGCCCCAAAGGCAGAAGTAGTGGGCGGAGCGTTTGGAGAAACTCCAAAGCCAAAAGCACCAGTTGAAACACCGGTAGCACCAGAAGCATTCTGAGATCCGTAACGTCTATTTTGTTCGTAATCTTTCAATCTCAACTCCTCAAACGAAAAGTTTCTGTATTCAGGCATCGCGCAGATGTTCTGGAAGACGTTCACTGTGCCAGTCTGGTCTTTTTCGTTGACAGGAGAAAACGGCTTGACGGCCGTTCCATTGTTGGTGTTAGCATCTACAGCACCACCTACCCCACCAAAACCAGTACCAGAAGCGTTGCCTCCAAATGACATAGTACCACCAGTATTTCCAAACGCTCCCGTAGAAGCTCCAAAGTTAGTTTTGTTAGCACCGCCGAAAAGACCACCTCCAGCGGTATTGGAGTTGCCAAACGCTGAAGCGTTTACGCCGGGACCGGATCCAAATGTCGAAGTGGCTCCAGATCCTCCAAAAGGCGATGCAGCTGTATTGGATGCGCCAAAAAGACCCCCTCCAGTAGTAGCGGTATTAGAACCAAAGGCTGAAGTTCCGGCATTGTTGGCTGTAGAAGTCGATCCAAATGCTCCAGATCCGCCAGCTCCAAATGCTGATCCTGTTCCAGTACCCCCAGCACCTGTTGCACCTACAGAGGTATTCCCAGCGCCAAATATGTTTCCTCCTCCAGTGTTAGAAGATCCAAAGGGCGACAGTTGGGTAGCTGTGTTGTTATTGGCTGTCGAAGAACCGAAGGGTGACCCCGTGTTAGCTGACGCGGATCCGAACCCTCCGAATCCTGAAGAAGAGCCTCCAAACATGCCTAAAAATAGTTTTTGCAATTGGGAAAAGAGGGATAGTAGACGTTGTAGAAATTGTTTTTGACTCGAAGATCATCAAATTCGTATTTATCGGTAGTGTGTTAACCGAAATTGCAATAGAGTGGAGATATGGGCATAATGTATTGTTGATGCCGATTAATTCATTTTCTGAATGTAGGTAGTGGAAGTGGATTGCTTTGGAATTAAGGATATCATGAAGAAATTCAGTTTTTTGTAATTCTCTTGGAGTAGTAGTGGCAGGTTTAATTATAGTACATCTCTAATTTTTCAGTAGTAGTCACTCTTCGAATTGACATTATAGGAGATCAAACACAGTCAGCAATGGTATGTGTACAAATAGTAATAATCATGATATAAAGGAATTATAAGTACATTCTATATCAAGAGATGATCAGGAAATTTATTATTCATAATTATTGACAGCCTATGAGTATATATAACACTTGATAATTTCCTGAATTCCAACTCCACCTTTCACCCAAACAATAAGCTGGTACAGCTAGATTTTACAACCTTACACACTAAGATACCTAAGATTTACATTCAAAACAACTAAAAGTCATAATTTCTCTTACACCGTTCCTGCTAGGTACTCTTATCTACTACTACTACTTCTTCTTGGGTTTCTTTGTCACCCATGAAGCGATATCATCACTAGCAGCTTTCTTAGCCGTCTTAGCCGTCTTGGCCTTCTTAGTTTCAAACTTCTTCTCGTGCTCAGATCTCTCTTTTGCCCCCAATTTCGATAACCTTTCTTCCTTCTCTAAAAAGTTGGCGTCGTCAATACTTTTATCCTCTAACAGCTCCAATAGCTTGATTTCTTCTCCGTAGTAACTATCGTCCTTCCCTACGGGAGTTTCCAATATTATAGGAATGTTGTGCAATCTGGAGGTGTTGGCCACAACTCTGAACGCTTCCAATCCTAAAAATCCTTGTCCCAAGAACTGATGCAAGTCTCTGTTGGCACCCAAAGGAGCTTTGGAGTCGTTCAAATGAATAGCACTTAAGTATTCAGCACCAACAATACTGTCAAACTCCTTCCAGAAGTCCACAAACTTCTCCTCGGTGGAAATATCGTACCCTGCAGCAAACGTGTGGCAAGTATCGATACATACACCCACTCTCAGCTTGTCATCTACAATGTCTATGACATCTCTGATATCTTGAAGATTGGATCCGATCAAATTGCCGTGACCAGCCATGTTTTCAATGACGATCTTGACAAAATTAGTTTCCTTAATTGCTCTGTTAATGTTTTTGGCCAATCTCTCAAGTGCCTCCCTATGGTCCCCATCCAAACTCGAGCCTGGGTGGAAGTTGTACAATCCAATATTCAATTGTTCACATCTTTGCAAATCATCTAGGAACCCATCAAACGCCTTTTCCTCCTTTTCAGGGTCTGGATTGGCCAAGTTGATGAAGTAGGATCCATGTGGTAAAACGTCGGTTCTGGGGTCATATCCATGTACTTCACACAACAGCTTGAACTTCTCGATTTCTTCAGCAGAGAGAGGTGGGTTCACCCATTTCCGAGGGGATTTCAAAAATAATGCAAAACTGTTGGCACCAAGGTTTCTGGCATTTATGACGGAATTCGAAACTCCGCCAGATGCACCTACATGAGCTCCAAACTTGAATTTGCTGGTCGTCAGTCTCTCATACTTGAACTCCACCTTCTTTTCTTTTTTGGCTCTGACTGTCTTTTTGACAGTTTCCTTGACAGCTTTTGCAACCTCGGACTTACTAGTAAGTTATTAGTAACAGGAAAAATGGATAAACATTAAAAAAACAATGCATTGTAATGTAATCAACTTGGAGAAGATTCACAACAATTACGAAGTGTGAAATTCAGAGAAACGAATATGAATTCTCGTCCCAATTGCACAATTGCAACACTCCCACTTCTCCTATGCTTAGATTGAACATTTACTTACACTTTAGGGGGCATTCTTGATCAGAAATGTCCTGGTTTTACAAAACAAAATTGGGAATATCTCTGCAAAGAATGAAGTCGTAAAGATCTACTCTAAGCTCCTGGTTAATAGAAGACGCGCATGAAGTGTTTTTGTGGAAATTTTTCGGTGTAATCCGACTCAAATTACAATTTTCCCATTATAATTCAAGAATTATGATCTTCGTACTAAGTTTCCCATGATTAGTTTGTTGAATTCGTGAACTCGTCCAATCTAATTCTATCCTATCTATTCCGTATATGGAGTATTTGGCGTATCTTGTGTATTTGATGTATCGAAGGTAAATGCGACACAGTTTTTCAAAATGCGACATTAAATGTTAGGATGTGATTTGTCCCGTTAGCAACCAGGAGATTGACGTATCGAGAAGAATAGGAAGTACCTATCATGCATTTCAGAATTGGACGAATGTGGTTTTAGAATTGAGAACATTTGCTTAGGTTGTATTTCAAAAAGTCTGAGTATTACTTCTGATAATAACATTGAACGAAGAGAAATATGAGATGAGTTCTGAGATGGCTGCAGATTCTTTGAAGAATTCTAACTCGGAACATAATAGAAGATAGAAATGAGCTGCTATTATACAACAGATGGAAAGCGTTACTATGGTAAGAGGGTGCAATTATGTCTAATTTATTGTCACATTCTGACGTAAGCACACTCATGCGATAACGACATCAATCGTGAGAGTCAAAAAAATTCTCTAGGTCCCGTAGAGTAAACGGCTCCTCTATTCTGTCAAGAAGCGCCACACATTTCTTGTTTAGGCATTGAGAGCAACTTCGAGCCAACTTCATACTTTCAAAGTAAAACATTGTCTCCGGTTTCTGGCACACAAATTGTTGGCTCGGGTGAAGAAAGACTATCAGTGTTACCAAGAATTGGAATTATTTTTCTCAGTCATCTGCTATCTGAGATTTTTAGATAAAGATATTTCACTTTGAACTTTTGTTTCTTCATAAAAGTTCAACGATATTTCGGTTTCCTTTTTTCTTCATTATTTATATCAATTCTATTAGTCATAGCAATCCGATGTCAGAAACAAGAACAAGTATAGTACGGTATATCCAGGCGTTTTTTATCTCGGACAAGAAGCTTGGATCGCGTCAGAAATGGATTCTTGGACTTATCAATCTCTCGGCTGTGGTCGTATTCTGGGTGCTATCGAGTTTCTTGGTCAACTCTTTGGTTGAGGACGATAGCTACAGAAAGCCTTTCTTCATCACCTACCTCAATACCGGATGTTTTTGTTTCTACATCATCCCGTACTTGAAACTTGAGAATTTGACAATAAAGCAGTTCATAGAAAATTTCAAAAGAGATTACCAACAATCTTACTCCAGATTGAGAACTTCAGACGAAGAAGATTCTGTTAGTGGCTATGGATCCAATGATGATCTTCAAGGTTTGAATGCCGAACAAGCAACTGCTAGTGAAAGATTACATGTTCTGGAATCTGACTCAGACAAGCCAGACGATGAAACCATTAATACGTACGAAACTGTCAAGCTCTCGCTCCAGTTCATTATCCTATGGTTTTCTGCGAACTTGGTGACTAACAGCTCGCTCTCTTACACATCCGTAGCGTCGCAGACGATTTTGTCATCGACGTCGTCATTTTTCACGTTGCTCATTGGCTACTTACAGTCGATAGAAAAGATCAATCAGAACAAGATTGTAGGCATCTTGCTCAGTTTTACCGGTGTGATAATAGTAACCAAAATAGACTCATCGTCTGATAATCCTAACAGCAACGACAAGTCTACCCTTATGATCTTCTACGGTAATGCTTTGGCGTTATCGGGCGCATTGGTCTATGGAATCTACACCATTCTTTTGAAACAGAAAATCACTATAAAAAATTCCCGTAGAGAGAGAGACCTTAACACACATCTTTTCTTTGGGTTTGTTGGAATATTTTGCCTTGTTTTCTTGTGGCCAGCAATTATTATTCTTCATTACACTGGCTACGAGACATTTGAGTTGCCTCCTACTAGAACAATTGCTTGGATCTTGTTCATCAATGCTTTTGTCACTTTCATAAGTGACTTCTGCTGGTGTAAGGCTGTTCTTTTAACAAGTCCATTGACAGTAACTGTAGGCTTGTCTATGACCATTCCGCTCGCCATGGTGGGTGACTGGTTGTTGAAGGGCTTCACGGTGAATGTCTGGTACATTTTTGGAGCTGCAATTGTGACAATTGGGTTCTGGATAATTAACAAAGATGAAGAAGAAGATTTCGTGCGGGATGAGAGTTTATAGATACGATAGAATTCACATATTTTAATTGGGGAGAATGTAGACAATTAGGCAAAAAAAGAAAGGTTAACACCTTATTTTTGTATTATCTTCATGATTTATTGTCGGTGGGATAACGCTTGCTCTTCCAGTTAGACTTAAGGATTTCTACACTGAAAATGGTGAAACTTCCATATTCTCAATACAATTATTTTCTCTCGCTAAATGCTCGCAATTCTCAAAATCTCTCCTTATATTTTACGCGTTGTTTCAATCCTCTTTGCTCGAATTCTCTTCTTCGTGATACTAATTCTGTAATTGGGACAGCTCTAGCGTCACAAACATCCTTAGATCAATGCACGGAACATATCTAGCGGTAGTCTTGTCCGCATTTGTAACATTAGTATGTGGAAGATCTCTCCAGCTCGAACAGCTTGTTCTTCAATCAGCAGAGTATGACCACAACATCATACCGATTGCCCAATCTGACTTGTCGTCTCTTTCTGGTCCGAGAGACTACTTTACATTGATGTTACTTACGTCTTCTGATCCTAGACACCAATGCGGTGTTTGTGTAGAAGTCGAGAAGATCATTTCTCGTGTAGCTGATTCTTGGTTCAATGAATATGGATCCAATTCCAATTTGGTATTTATCAATGTCGACATTGTCGACAAAGATAACATAAAAATCTTCGATGCTTTGCAAATAACAAATATTCCCCATATCTGGTTGTTCCCACCAAACATCTACAAAGAACACACCACTGAAAAGGGGTTAGACTTCTCGTTGCTCGCAGACCTTCACTATATCTACAAAGTTCCCGAAGCTCCTTTTGAAGATCAGGTAAAGGAATTTGCTCGATTTTTGAGCGATAATTTGAACAAAAGCGTAGCCATTAAGCAGGAAAATCCCCTAAATACCTTTGCCACCACTTTTATAGCCACGTTGGTGATAATCACACTCGTCAAGAGAAAGGGTCCTAAATTTATCACCCAAATTCCTAAGAAACAAGTAGCTACAGTACTCGCTGTGGCAATCATCTTGGTATTTACTTGTGGGTATCAGTTCAGCGTCCTGAAGGGAGTCCCATTCGTAGCCCGTAACGAAAAGGGTCTCATCTTCATTAGTGGTGGTACCCATTACCAGTTTGGTATAGAAGTTCCATTGGTCGCAGCTAATTATTTGGCTCTAGCAATAGCCTTTTTGTCATTGGTGTACGTTGGCTCTTACAAGGTCAATTCCAAGAGTATAATACGTCTGGATGATGTCAAATACGGCTTGGTAATAGTTATCAACATCGTAATCTACTTACTCTACAGCTGTTTGACCAGCATTGCGATCAGAAAAGATCATGGCTATCCATACAGTTTCACTAAGCTATTCTAACGTGATTGAATTACAACAAAATTGCACTCTATCATAGAAAATAGGATACAGTTCATAGATATACAGATGTTTCCTCTTCATACTCTTGCATAATTAATCAGAGATTGATGTAATATTGTATTATACTAGACATGCTATTATCACAACTTTGCCAGATCGAATATTTCGATGGTCGTACTCCACCCAGATTTAGAGAACAAAAGGAAATGGAACAGAATAGCCATTGTTTACTATTCTGCTTTTCCACATGAATGAATCAATATCCGTCTACTTGTGTCCATATGTCCCATGGTATTTGTAGGCTCTGGCGCTTTTCGTAATGGTCTTGATCTTAGAATAAGGTCTGGGGTTAAATACGCAGGCCACACTGGATTTTTCACTATAAACGCGTCTTTGAAATGTCCCAAATTCAAATACTTTTCCTTGCACAGCTGTAAGATGACGACTGACTCTGGTAATAAAATTGAGCCTCCCAAACGCAAGCTCATCACCGACTTCTTTAAGAACAATGGCGATTCCGCCAAAAAGAAGAAAAGGACTGTTAGTACAAAGACAAAAAAGATCTCAAAGAACGCAGAAATAGACTCGATATCTGTAAAAGCTATTGCAAATACACAGACAATTCCAGTAAAAGAAATGAAAAATGATGCAAAAGACTTTCAAACCGAAGATAATCAACAGGAGAATACTGAAACTATAATGATAGTTGAAAAAAAGGGTGAGGATTATTCATCTGTTGTTGATCATTACAATTTTGACATGGAAAAGTGGATCAATAGTTTATCTGAGGAACAGAAACAGCTTCTTGCACTCGAAATTGACCAATTGCATATCTCATGGTTAGCAGCACTTCATAAAGAATTGACCAAGCCGTATTTCATTAGTTTGAAGAAGTTCTTGCTCTCACAAAAAGCCACAGTCTTTCCTCCACAGAATCAGATCTATTCGTGGTCTCATTATACGCCGTTGCCAAAAATCAAGTGTCTTGTAATTGGACAAGATCCTTATCACAACTTTAACCAGGCACATGGACTAGCATTTTCAGTTCTAGAACCAACCCGTCCTCCACCTTCATTGCTCAACATCTATAAAACGTTGGCTATAGATTACGATAACTTCCAAATTCCTGACTACAAGGAGTTGAGCAAACAGGGAAGACCTGGAGGAGGCAATCTCACAAAATGGGCCCGTCGTGGAGTTCTTCTTCTCAATAACGTTCTTACAGTCGAGTGCCATAAGGCTAACAGCCATGCCAATAGGGGATGGGAGACCTTTACGGAGAAAGTGATAGAAGCTGCCATCAATTTCCACCTGCAGCAACAACGGGGTTTTGTCATAATGGCCTGGGGCTCGCCAGCTCAGAAACGTGTAGACAAGTTTACACATCTTCTCCGGGCACAGGTAGCTGGTGAACGCAGCCAATTTGAGGTAATTAAGACCGTACATCCATCACCACTAAGTGCTAGTAGAGGGTTCTTTTCTCTGCGGGTCTTTCGCCGGTGCAACGAGTTTCTTGCGGAACAAAACCAGGAATTAATTGACTGGGGTATCATGGACGGAAACGTGGTTTTATAATGAGTATAAACATGTGTATGCTGTGACAGCTGTAAAATGTAAAATAGGTGCAAATGAAGTTGCCGCAAAATTTCGAATTCGTGAGAAAGTCGCAGCCAAAAGCGAATGATTTTTTCTACAGCTGATATTTTCTTGCGCACTCTGCATAAATCATTTCGCGTATATTCTGAATTTATGGAGCCAATGGCTAATTTTAATTTTTCTGTAGCCAGCGGTTAGCTTTTCTTTAGCCAATTGCGTATAACAGATGGAAATGAATTTCTTAATTCGCATTTCGTTTCCGCAGAGCGATTCATTCGGTATTGATGGATTTTCCTGTGCCTGTTCTGTGTGCAACATTTCAGTTTATCTCGCTCGCAGAAAATTTCTTTTGTCTACTCTGTATTTATCGCGAAAAAAACCTGATTTCGTATAAACAGGAAAGTTGCCGGTGGCAGGTGGAAAATCCAAAAATCCCGTAAACCTTCAACCTCCTTCTTTTGTTAGTCCAGTTAGAAATCACTGGCTGAAACCGCTGGAAAAGTCACATACGCGTTTCCATATACTTTCAACGTGTGCAGGACATTGCATGGTTAATATTCTCGAGCCATCTTCGGATTAGTTGATTGATTGTCTTGATCCATTGCTATACCATTGTAATTTGTTATTATCGCTAATTGTTTTATTATCTGTTAACTAATTTCCACTATTTTCGATATTTAATCACCATTTGTATTTGTATTATCATTATCATCGTATCAGGTGACTCAATTCCCATTGTCTAGTATGAATAGAAGAAGTGCCCGTCAGAAAGAGAAACAGGCTGCAATAGCCACTCCTGCAAGCCAAAGAGCACTGAGAAGGTCCGCTCGTGTCACCACAAGAGCAGCCATACCAACAAACGATATCAGCGACAACGATGACGACGAAGAATACAGCGACGCTGAAGTGAAAAGCCAGAAATCTAGGCGTACCACCAGATCTAGTGGAAGAACTCCAGTAAAGAAATCAACAACGCGAAACTCTAGAGCAGTCCATAAACTAAGCGATAGTGAAGAAGAAGATACTGAGGAAAGTGAAGAGAGTGAAGAATATCACGAAATAGAAGGAAATGGCAATAAAGAGGTGGAAATCGAAGATGTAGAAGATGTTGAAGAATTAGTAGAAGAAGTTGAAGAAGTTGAAGAAAATGGAAATGTCGAAGATGAAGTCGATGAAGATGAAGACGATGATGTTGATGAAGTTGACCAAATAAAGCCTGCCTCAATGAAGCATAATAGAAACTCAAAAACCTCACGTCGTAACAGTTCCATTTCACAGCTCAAAGAAGAAACCTATGAAGAAAGAAGAAGACGATTCGTGTTAGACACAGACCCAAAAATCGCTAAAGAAAAGGATGTTGACGATTCAACTAAGAGATTTAAGCATTTGCTTGGCTTGACGCCTCTTTTCCGTTATTTCATAGACTTGAACGCTTCCAAAGATGCTCAGTTCAAGAAGAGAATAAGAGAGGTTGACTCCAAATTGGACTTCCAGTTGCCCAAGAAGACCGCCAAGATCAACAGAAGAAGACGGAAAACCGAAAAGGAAGAGGATGCTGAATTGTTGCAAGACGAAGAGCACCAAGATGACGAAGACCATCAGACTACTGTCATAACAGAATCGCCATCTTATGTTATGGAAGGTAAGTTACGTGAATATCAAATCCAAGGCTTGAATTGGTTGATTTCATTGTTTGAAAACAGATTGAGCGGTATCCTTGCTGACGAAATGGGTCTAGGAAAGACCTTGCAGACTATTGCATTCCTTGGCTATCTCAGATATATCAAGAAAATTGATGGTCCATTCATTGTCATTGTTCCAAAGTCAACCTTGGACAACTGGAGAAGAGAATTTGCTAAGTGGACTCCTGATGTTAATGTCGTAGTTCTCCAAGGTACTAAAGATGCCCGTCACGACATAATCCTGAACAAGCTCTTAACGGCCGATTTCGATGTCCTTGTTACGTCTTTCGAAATGATTATCAGAGAAAAATCACATTTGAAAAAGTTCAGATGGGAGTATATTGTTGTCGATGAAGCCCATAGAATTAAGAATGAAGATAGCTCTCTTTCGCAGATCATCAGAGTGTTCTATTCCAAGAATAGATTATTGATCACTGGTACGCCTTTGCAGAACAATTTACATGAACTTTGGGCTCTTTTGAATTTTCTTTTACCAGATGTGTTCGGTGATTCTGAAGTGTTCGACGAATGGTTCGAAAATCAGGGCGGCGAAGATGTTGATGAAGATACGAGACAAAAGAACCAGGATAAGGTTGTCCAGCAGTTGCACCAGTTGTTGAGCCCGTTCCTCTTACGGAGAGTCAAAGCAGATGTAGAAACATCCTTGTTACCAAAAATTGAGACAAACGTCTATATCGGAATGACCGAAATGCAAATTCAGTGGTACAAGAAGTTGTTGGAGAAGGACATCGATGCTGTCAATGGTGTTGTAGGCAAGAGGGAAGGTAAAACAAGATTGCTCAATATTGTTATGCAGTTGAGAAAGTGTTGCAACCATCCTTACTTGTTTGATGGTGCCGAGCCGGGACCTCCATATACTACAGATGAGCATTTGGTTTTTAACTCTGGAAAGATGGTTATCTTAGACAAGATGCTCAAAAAATTCAAAAGCGAGGGGTCTAGAGTTTTAATTTTTTCACAAATGTCCAGATTGTTGGATATCTTGGAAGATTACTGCTATTTGAGAGATTATCTATATTGTAGAATTGATGGTTCGACTTCTCACGAAGATAGAATCGAAGCTATCGATCAATATAATGATCCAGAATCCGACAAATTCATTTTCTTGTTAACAACAAGAGCCGGTGGTTTGGGTATCAATTTGACAAGTGCTGATATCGTCATTTTATATGATTCGGACTGGAATCCTCAGGCGGATTTGCAGGCAATGGATAGAGCCCACAGAATCGGGCAAAAGAAACAGGTCAAAGTTTATCGATTTGTTACCGAAAATGCGATCGAAGAAAAAGTTTTGGACAGGGCTGCTCAAAAGTTAAGATTAGATCAATTGGTCATCCAACAAGGTAGACAGATGAATGCTAACAATACTATTGGAAACACTAAGGATGACTTGATTGGAATGATCCAGCATGGTGCAAAGGAGGTGTTTGAATCACAGAAGGCACAATCAACAATGCTAGACGACGATATTGAACTTATTTTGCAAAGAGGTGCAGAGAAAACTGTCAATCTTAATGCAAAATTTGACAAATTAGGTCTTGATGATCTTCAGAATTTCACATCAGATTCTTCTGCTTATGAATGGAATGGTCAAAATTTTGCAAAGAAGGACAAAGGAGGAGGTCTAGGCTTCTCGTGGATAAATCCTTCTAAGAGAGAAAGAAAGGAACAGACGTATTCAGTGGATAATTATTATAAGGACGTCCTCAAAGCGCCTCCGTCTGTAAAGAGTACAGCTAAAGCTGCTCAGGCAAAGCCCAGGGCACCAAAAAATTATACACAGCACGATCATCACTTCTTTCCAGAGGGTTTGGCAGAGTTGTTAGAAAGAGAACAGTTGGCTCATAAGAAGCAGACTGGATTCACGTATTCTGCTGAAGACTTTGGTGATAGTGATGAAGAATTCTTGGCTGATGAGTTCAAAGGGGAACTTTCGAGAGAAGAAAAGAGAGAGAGAGAACAAAAGAAAATCGATGAAGTCATACCGTTAACTGAAGAAGAAAATGAATTGAAAAAGAAATTGCTTGAAGAAAGTTTCCACTCCTGGACCAGAAGAGATTTCACAAACTTCATTCATGCTTCTGCAAAGTATGGGAGAGATTCCTACACAAAGATTAGCAAGGCATTGGGAAACAAATCCGTGGAGGAAGTGGAAAGTTACCTGAAGAAATTCTGGTCCTCATACCAGCAAATTGAAAGTTATGATAAATACATCTCTCAAATTGAATCAAGCGAAAGAAAGATTGCAAAATTGGTTAACCAGCAAAAGCTACTTGCTGCTAAGATGGAACTATTAGAAGACCCGATCGAAGAATTAAGAATACAATATCCACCAAACAACTCCAAAAGAGTGTACTCAAAGGCTGAAGACAGATTCCTTTTATGCTGTGTTCATAAATATGGTCTTTTCAGCGAGAATTTACTTGAAAAGATAAATGAAGAGATAATGGCTTGTGACTTGTTCAGATTCGATTGGTTCATACTCTCCAGAACTCCACAGGAAATTGGTAGAAGAATCAACACTTTGCTTCTAGCTATCTCAAGAGAACTGGATGGACCACTTCATAATAAGAGAAAGCCGGGCAAACAAGTGAGTTCCAATGCTAGTTCCAGACTAGGTTCAGTCGAGCCAATTGTGAATGGTGTAGCTTCGAATGGTGGAACTACAAAGAGAGGTAATTCTGACTTGTCGTCAACTACAGAATCACAATCCAAGAAAAAGAAAATTTAAACATTGTACAATATTTTTGGTTGAAATAGACTAATAATACTCTAACTGATGGCTCCTTTACAGAAGTCTTGTAATATACAAGAATTAATAATACAATATTAGCTAGTAAATCTAGTGGAGAAGAATACCTTCATCATCTCCTAATACACAAGATAAATCTTTGAACATATCAGGTTCTGGTGTAGCGGTAAAGGGGGTAAGACTGCCAGCGAGGTTATCGGAACTGCCATTTTCTGATTTGAGTGTAGGAGTGGATCTATCGCTATCTGGAGATTCATCTTTTCCTAAATACTCTGGCAAGATTCTATCCTGGACAGTAGAAATGTAGTATGGGACCTTGTTTGCTGTCCAGCTGACAGACAAGAAATCACTCATTTCGTGCTTTTCAACTTTGAAGAAATCAAAAATAGTATCACCAGTTGCTCTATATCTAGGGCTGATAAAGTTTCTCAAACTAATAATCTTGGTTCCTGGCTTGAGACCACACAACAATCTTCCAACTTCAGCATTTAAATTACCGTCAAAGAGGTAATTATTAATGATGAGGACCTCGCAATCCAGAGCATCATTACGAACAGGTTCATTATCAACGAAACTCTGCAGCAAGGAAAAGTTGAAGTTTAACTTCTTCAATCCAAGTACAGACATATGCTTTTGCAATAGCCCCTCCTGTAATTTAGTTAATTTTGAAGCATGCTCCATGAGTTCACATCCTCCACTCACGGATGTACCAAATTCCAACGCTGCTTGAAAAGTTGTATTTCCAACACCAGAGCCCAAATCATAGAATTTCTGGTGTGGAAGCAAGTTAACCTTCTCAAGAACTTCACTAGTAAATGATGGAAGAAGCTCCCCATAAACTTCTGCTGTGAATGCTTTGTAAGATCTCAACTTTCGTGAATCAGTTGAAACGATTCTCGAATAAATTCTCAAGAGAATTTGTTGAGTAGCAAATCTCGAAATCTCGGTTTTCTCCTTGAGCCTAGTGAAGAAAGTCAAATTATAATCATCAGGCTTCATATCCTTCAATTCGTCGCTAACATTCTTCGGGGCTTCGACATCTCCAAGATGTTTTGGAACAAATTCCGGCTTTTCGGCATCTACTGGTTCTTCTTTAATTAGTTGGAATCTTGGGCTGAGATCTTCAAGGATAACGGCCTCAAGAAAAGACTGCAACTTCAAGTCTTCGCTGGTTGGTACTCGGATTTCTTGCTCGGAAAGATATGATCTAAGACCGGCATTGATGTCCTCTTTTCCACTTTGTATGATAGATTCAACTGCTCGTTCGTTGGGTGATAATCTGAGCATTATAGCGTTCCATTTATCAACAATAAACATGAAATCTGAAAAGTCATTCTCCTCAATGGAGTGTTCCATCTTCTGACAATATTCTTCGGTGATGATTCTTCTGATATCAGAGGAGTGCGAAAAGAACAACGCGTAATGGATCATGAACAATTTGATAATCTCATAGACGGGATCCAATTCGTTAGTTTTAGGAGCCGCAAGAATAAACAGTTCATAGTGTTGAGGATACAATAAAAATCTGATTTTGACCTTATTGTTTGGGTATATCTTCCTTTCCAGACTAGAAGGGTCAAGCAAGGGTGGAAATGATATAGGTAAATCGCGGTAGTTCTTGATGTGGGAACGGATTATATCGGCTGCCAAACTGTCTTCGTAGACTATATCATCGTCAATTGTGGTCATGATTCTCTTTGTCTCTGTCATTGTATTACTATTGATGCACAGATTTTCGGACTCTTGTGCGACTTCAACAAACTTCAATTCAGGGACATGAGGCTTTTCTTCGTAGATTTCCGACGCATAGAATTGTCTTCCATGAAGCGGTACAAAGGAGTCCGAATTGAGATCAACAGGATCGAAAGGGCTATAGGTGTCTTCTTCCTCTTCCTCGTCCTCGATCTCTTCTTTAATGAATTCCTCCGTTTCTGGCGTGGCAAGAGATTCCTCTTCGACAGTCTTCTTCTTTTTCTTTGATTCCTTTTTTGGTTTCCTCTTGCTGTATTCTTGTTGTTTTTTCAATTTTAAGGCTAGCTTGATTTTACTTTTTTCAGCCTGTCTATGTCTGACCTTTAGTTTGGAAGGCTTCTTGGCTTCGATTTCAGGACAGTAATGAACCGCTTGTACACGTTTTCTCTTTTGTCCCTCCTCAACTTTCTTCTTGTCGCCAATAACAGATTGAAAGTGCTCGGATCCAGCCAAGAGATCTTTAATCGAATGGGTAATATCTGATTTTGGCTTTGACTTGATTAATCCGGCCGCTTTTCGTCTTTCCAAGTCTTCCTTCTTTTGTTTCCTGAGAAGTGCTTTTCTTTCGTACGCGAGTCTCCGCAGTTCCATCAAAGTCTCTCTACGACGCTCTCTTGCCTCCAACTCTTCGGGAGTCATTACCTGCTTGGGTGCAGCTTTAGTGTGGATCGACACGAGGGCTTCTTTTTCCATTGTTTCAAATGATTCTTCAAGAGCCCGCTTGCGGGACCTCCTAGTTGTTGAGAAAGTTTCTCCACTGGAGTAAAGCACCCATTTCGCTTCGTAAAGCAATCTCTCGGACAACGACTTGAACTTGGTCTTGCGCGAAGAGACGAACTCAAACTCCTTGAATTTTTCTACAAGAAAGTCTTTGGAACGGCACGGGAAGTTGAACTGTACGGATTCCAACGTCTTCTGGTTTTTGATGGAGTCTTTGATTATCTGTTTTTCACCTGTTGTAAGAGGAATGGAATCCAAGGAGCCGGCCAGGACTAAGATTCTGTCTACTGTTTCGGACAACGACCAGTCGGGGAAAAGTGCCTCGAGCGTTTCTCTGGTCAAATCGTGCTGAAGACAATACGCTAGATTGTCATCTTCTGTCGTGTCCTCCATAGAAGACTCAGTAAAATTTCCACTTTTTTTCTCGGTTACAGTAACTGCTATCTCCCGAGCTTTGGTGGAGGGGTTGGGTTTGGCTCTCTTGGCGAGTGCTAGCTGATTACGGTTCTTTTTCACTTTCCATACCATCTGGACAATGCCGTGTTTAGCTCTGAGTGGGATCTCGTTACAAAGATCTGCTACGCCGGCGTCCAAGTTGTTTTCAAGAAAGTTCATTTCGCCTTTTGTCCAGTAGAAGCGTGCCATTAGCTGGGCTACAGCATTGGTTAGCTCAGCTATGCCTTTTTGCTCGATGAGAAGACCCAACCCAGTCCGCGTAGCATTGTGAACTAGGCAAGTATGGAAATGCTCGATCTCGTCCTGCGTCCATACATTAGAAGCAAGGAGAGTCGTAACTGCTCTTTGTACTCGCATGAAAATCTCATCCGACTCCTTGACTCCATCAACAGATTGCAATGCATTGATGGCTACAGTCATTAGTCTGGACTCGTAGAGAGATAAAAACACGGCGAGCTTCCTTTTCCACGCTTGGTAGCGCAGGGTATCAATGTCCTTGTGTTTCAAGATATAGTCTACGACTGGTGGGATGAGACTGCTGTGATTATTACTATTGTAGTTATTATTGTTGTTATTGGTAAGTTGGACGAGCAATTGCGACATCGAGATGTCTTTGTCTACGAGCTGGGGTAGTTGTTTAGCGAACTGCGCGGCCGACAACGGTCTGGGATCGTTCAGCTTGTGCTTGGGAAAGCTGATCTTAAACTCATCTGTGGAATGGTCAGAGGTATCAGGCGTCTGAGACTCTTGCTCGGGCGAGAACATGATAGGCTGGTAGTAGTCACGGTGATAATTATGTTTTATGGATGGAATGTGAAAATCTAAGATCGAAAACACGATTTCTGGCTTACAGAAGTGAAAATAACACAGAAAAAAACTGAATCAAAGTAAAGTAAACAAATATGGCAAACAATCTATGGATGAAAGAGGGATCGCGGGAGCGGATACGGTTGGAAGCGGCAACGGATACTGCTCAGACCACCACACACGGGTTGACCGAAAAGGAACTAATTTGAAGGAGGAAACGAAGCTGACAAAGACTACCAGACTTGAATTAAAATCAAAAGAGCAAGATTTCCAAAATTAAGAGCTTCAGAAGCAACCAAAAAAAGATGCTAGAAAAGTGCGGGAATTGCTAATTGACGCGTACCAACTGTACAGGAGGTGATAAGGAGAGTTGTGTAGAGAAAAGTGGTGAGAATAGCGTGGATAGCGAGACCGTGTAGAAAAAGCCAAGCTGGAAAAGAGCCATTACTATGGGAGTGTAGCAGTATGTAGTTGATGAAGAGATTGGTGAAGAGATGGTCAGTCTTGATGTCCAATATATATTCATATTTGTATTCATGGAGATCTGACGAAACAGCAAGCATACCAGATTCCCTTGAAGTTATCACATTCAGTCTACATAGTATCAAGAATTCATTACACTACATTTGCTCCACGCAGCAGTGGCTCGTAATATAGTAGTGGCTCATAATAAGTTACTTCTTAAGCCAGAACACATACTTGTTCGTTTTTACTCGTGTTGCAATTTGAACTTTGTGTATTCTCTTTTATATTTGACATAATCACTTCGCTATGTGCACGGTCTAACGCAATAGTCTACTACCAATCTCAGCAGGATTATAATTACAAAGTAAATCTCCAGAACTGAGCTGGTGAGCTCTCGCCATCAACTCATCCATACACTTGTAGAGAAGTATGTGTTCAGCACATCCTATCTAATATACTTCAATATATTTTAAATACCTTATTTTTCACCATTTCTACATAACCATTACTATCTAAATGTTCAAGTCGTAGATAAATCTACGTCTATAGCTTGCTGGCACGAAGTCCATTCAACCGGAATTTCAACTCCTTGAGCATCTTCGATTCCGGCTTCCAGTTCTCAAACAGTACATACAACTCGTTGATTTCATCGTAGCCACTCTTGCCCACATCCTTGCCCTGGTCCACGGTTAGGAGCTTGCTGTTGTTCGGCCAGTTCTTCTCGATGTTAAACAACAACCCGCGCAAACACCACGGAAGAATGAACGGATTCGTTCCGATCTTGCCAATATTATATTCCTTTATGTATACTTGGTTGGTTGGTGGGATATTCACTACTTCTCCCAGCTCGCCAAAAGACTCATAGATCGCAGTGGGATTTGCCAAACTGACATCGTTGACAATAACAGGAGATGGACTCGTAATGGCAGGAGTAGGAGGTATCACAAGGTCGTCTGTGTCCAATACAAACTTGATACCCAAGTCGTAGACCTTACCATCATTGTAGATCTTGGAGTGTCCGCCAGCTCTCATTGAACCTGCCAACGAAGTGCTAAGTTCCTTAATAACGTTATTATCGAAGTATCCAAGATTCTGCAATTGACAGCATAACGAAACCAACTTCTGAATGAAAAAAGGAGTCTGCGAGGAATGGTCAATATAACACGCCCTATAGATGTTTGGATGGAAAACATGCGCTGCCACTGCTGAATAAAGAGGTACCAATTGATCGTTGATAGATCCAATAAAGCAAAGCTTCACATTGACATTGATGATGATTTGCATCGATTCCTTATACACCAATGATTGCTGGCTGTCAAACTTCGTCAACTCAAACAATTCAAACAACGAGTCGTGTTCAATTGTCGAATACGCTTTCATGAACAATGACTTGTCAGCACCATAAAAAGGTCCATTGTTGATCCCTGCCATTCCCAAAATACCAATACGTTTCTTGATTGGGTCCTTGAGAATTCCCATCTTGATCAACCTGGCCAACAAGATGATGGAAACCACACAACCTTGGGAGTGAGAAGCTACAAATATGAAATCTGCTTCGTTCAATTCCTTCTGCCATTTCTTGACAATTTCAGTAAAGAAGTCAACTCTATCGAAAATCTTGCCTTCCTTTTCTAACGCAATCTTCTGGATACTGACCTTGGATTCCGTTTCGTTAATTAGATTATTTTCGATACAGTATCTGATGACAGCCTTTTCAGCTTCGTTAGCAAACTTCAACGAAGTGCCTTTTGGAGCACCAATAATCGGTCTGATCATTTTAGTTGGAAAGAAGCCGTGGACACCAATGATTAAAATCTTGCTTATCTTGTGGAGGGGACCAGATTTCTGACTCACTATATCCGAAGGGTTGATCTTGAGACCTGATTGATGTCGCTTCTTAGGACCATGGTTGATCAAGAGATTTCCTAAAGGATCATTGGATATGGAAATTGCATTGGGATCCTCGGCATCCTCTTCAATCTGTGTGAGTTGGTTGAAACGATAATCATCATCAGTGTCTTGTTTTGTGTAGTATTTGTTGTAGTTGGGCAAACAAGATCTTTTGTGAGCCGGTAACTTAGCCAATGATCTGCCATAAAGTTTGTAAGAACGTTCATAAAGCAAACTGAATTCCTTCTCTGCTAACTCTCGTTTTGGCATTTGTAATTCATTTTCCTGCCCCTCTTCCTCAACTGTGTCCAGATTAGAAAATCCCAATCGCGTAGATAACGTATTCAAATACAGTCTCCAACTACGCAAATCGCCCTTTTGAGCGCTTTCGTTGGCTGTGGTGGAACTTCCAAATATGGAGGTTCCAATACCTCCATGCGAAGAATATGTCTGATGTGGTAAACACAGATTCCAATCGGGCACTATTACGTTTTCCTTGAGATTCTCGTTTTTGTGGGTGTTTATCTGCTGGAAATCGGCTGTTTTGTCGTGTGGTTTATATAAAACAGCATCGTCCACTTCTGGGGTCAGATCTGTTGTGTCTACAGAATCTCCTACCGGTTCCATGGATGTAGCTCTAGAACCATTGGCGCTTACATTCTGTTGAAGCTCTTGTTTAGTCGGTATCGTCGGTATGGAATTTACGATGGTATTGGTTAAATGGTGATACTCCTTCTCCTTATCCTTTTCTTTTTCTTTCTCCTTCTTCGCATTATTGTTGTTGTTGGCTCCATTTCCTTCTCCAGTACTACTGCTATTGTTCCAGAAGTTCCACGACGTTGACCGTTTCTTATCATGTGAAACGTGATCATCGATGATGTCGCCATTATCATCTGGTACATAGTCGTCTTCGTCTGCATCATCGTTTTCGTTCCCTACATCACGATTATCGTCAATTTCCTCGTCCTCTCGTTCTTCCAAGCGAGCGCCCATGGGAGATGTCGTCAGCTGTGATTCTCTAGCGGTTCTAGACCCCCAATTCAACCAGCTGCCTGATGTCATGGTGGCAAGCGAAGATGTAGACGCCTTCTTCTTTACAGACCGAGTTCCAGCTGGCGAAATTGCTCTCTTGGCTCTTGATCCAGAGGCGGGAGGTGCAAACGGCACATGAAGCTTTTCCAACTTGGCATTATTTCCAATTGTACTACTGTGAATACTACTGGATGAAGTAATACCAGTCGTATTGGCAGTTGTCAGAGTCGAGTTGCCCGAAACGGGGTTGGCCACTAGCGCTGGAGCTGGCTCGAGTTCTCGGTCATTTGATTCGTCTTCTGCAACTGTTGTATTACTACCAGCTGCCCATAGCGGGATCCAGCTGCTGGGGGTATTGGGATTACGAGTCATTTGGACAGATATAAATCGAACAATAAGTGGTGAGATTTATAAATATTCGAAATTAATGTGACTAAAAATGAATAGTCTTGTATGAGATTAATGATAGCCCATGTGATATGATAAGGCAAGATTCGAAGTATCGAAGATAGCCTCGTTTTTGCTGAAGATGTCTACCGTGAATTTCTTTCTATAGCACTGTTATATATATAGATATGTATACGCTATTTGCAATTCTCCCACCAAAACGTGTGAAAGAAATAGTAAAGAAAATTTAGACAGAATTAGGATTCTCCAGTTTTCAGATTTAGATTCACTTTATGTACTATTGCCTAATCGGGAGATCTATAGACTTGCACGTGATGGGAATGTGAAAATCATATTTGCAACTGCAAAAAAGAATATGAGAACGGGCCCAATTTTGCTAAATCTGAAATAATAGATTTTAGCAGGGAGTACTGTGAATTTAAAGTGATTTATTGAGTTTAAAATGAGGTATTAGATGCGTGTCTTTTTTTTCTGGCTCTCTAGAGATCTGTACAAATGTTTATTTAAATCTATGAGTTTGGACTCACAAGAATAATCCTAATGCAAATCAATTTATGATTACAAGGACAGAATGAGAGCCATTTAATTGAAATAGTATAATCTACTTCTAGAATACCTTAAAATTCAGTCATATAATAGTTTATACATGACCTAGTGTTCTTTTCAATGCGTATTTTCTACAAATCTCTACTTCATCATCGTAATACAGTCTACTTAAATCTATGTGGATTTTACTTCTTTGCTGCCAAATCACGGTACTCGGCCAACGTTTCCGGATTGGTACCAGAACCACCGCAAGCTACAATGATAACAATATCGTCTTTGGACAAATTGAGCAAGTTTTTCTGTAAGAGGTCTGTTCTATCAAAGGCTACGCTCAACGAAGCTCCACAGGCTGGTTCTGTGAATGTCTGCGATACATCGTAGAAATCAACCACTGCTCTTGCGGCTTCCACGTCATCAATAACTTCGTGGAATGTATTGTGCGACTTGTAGTTGTCCAACGAAGTCTGGGAAATGTATGGGGAAGCCAATGAAGTGGAAATGGTATTGATAGATTCAAGATGAGTCAACTTTCCAGCATCAAGTGACACTTGGAAAGTTGGAGTCTGGTGGGTTTCAATAGAGATCACGGGAACGTCCTTCAACTGAGGGTTCCTTTCCAATCCAGTAACAACTCCATTATACAAACCACCCCCACCCACACTACAAACTACAGCTCTTACCTTTTTTAACTCATCAGCAGTCAATTGGTTTTCAGCTATAATTTCGTCAACAAAAGCAGCATGACCATCCCACAACAATGGATTGTCAAAAGGATGACAATAGATTGGAGAAACCGATTTGTCTACACTTGGAATCAATGATGTTCTCAAGTACTCGTCGGCTTCTCCCCAATGATTTCCGTGGACAACAACCTCGGCACCAAGGCTAGTTAACTTTCCGTGGACCACGGGCTTTGAAGTCACAGGAAGTACAACGGTGCATGGAACGTTGAAATACTTACTGGCATAAGCAGCAGCTAAGCCGGCATTGCCGCCAGAGGATGAAAAAACATGGATTCCATCTTTTCCTTCTTTCTTGGCTTTGACAATGGACAAAGCTATCAAATAGCCTATTCCTCTCAACTTGAACGAACCAGAAGGTTGCTCGTATTCACACTTGAGAACAATACGACATGGAGGTTGGTTCAATTTGTCGGTGATATCTATGAGCGAGGTTTTCACAGCAGGTTGGTCCATGGTATAAATTTATTGGTTTTGATATTTCGTAGATTCTACTGTTGGAATTTTCGAAATTGATTATTATTCTTGTGATATTTATGCAAATATTAGAAGCTAGTTGATCGAAAATTATCAACGATATTTGAAAGCATCCGTAGATTGTTCGGTTTTGCAATTTGTCAACTTGCTGAAGTGACCGATAAACCCGACGTTCATTTAAATTATGATGCGAAATTACTAAGCAAAACTATTTGCACTGTACTGCTGCTTCGAGCTAAGAAAAGGTTGCAATTCCACCACCGGCTGAATCTGCAATAAGGATTGAGGTTCCAAGAATGGCAAGACGAACTCACAAGAACCTGACCTTATTCAGCAAGTCCGAACAGTACGAAAAGGTTCCTCTGGAAATTGAAGATGAAATCTTGGAAATCTACGCGGAGTTAACAGTGCAAGGGGAAGATTTATTCCTCAGTAATCTCCCAGAGTTGTTTGAGCTGCTAAGAATACCGAAGTGCTTTGTAGAAGAGATCAACCAATGTATTTCTTACTACTACAAGTTTATGCATAGCAAAACTGAGTTGAAATTCGATTCTACCAATGCCAAACAGTACACCACTGTAAACTTGATATATGCCTATTGTATCACAGGAAATGTGAAAAGTCTAGAGGAAATAATTGATATTGTGGATATCGACAAGTTGATAAGAAATGTCGCCAGATTGGTCAAGTTCAGAGACAACTACAAGCACATCGTCGACAGTTTCCGTTTGTTTGTACACTCAGCAACCCGTAAAACGTGGACAGACTCGGAGGTGATAAACTACAAATTGACATTGCCAGATCTCAAACTTGTCAAGACAGAACTCAATCTTGATCACGATACAAGCACAGGCTACTCCCTTAGCGATTCTCTTTTGATTGATATGTTGAGCTGCTGCGCAACGAACTCTAAAGGAGAGCTCTTGAACTTCGACTTCAATAAGCCCAAGAGCGGGACCTGTGTAACGATCAAAGACTTTGCTGAGATTCTAGGGAACTTGGGCGAATATGATGAATGATGCATGACTAGCTGGCCACAGTTAATATAATGATAATGTTAGAGAATCTCATCTCAAATGTGTAATAAACGATGTAGAAATTGGTTGCGAAGTGTTTTATTCTATTTCTTACATTGCTTTACAAGCCTTACACTTACACTTTTGCTTTTATTTATCTCTAAGGCTAATCTACATTTTTCACTATGTACTATGTGGCCATATGACCGCAACCACGTAAGATAATCCATAGTAAGAACTTCATACTTCTGAAGTACATACTTAAAAATCCGCACCCAATCTTATAATCGCGAGCTCAAACAAATTTACTTTTCAGAAACTTTTAGATATATCAATCGTACAATAATTCGACTTTCTTTGTCCCAACAATTTCTTCAAACAGCATGTCCCAATTATGACTGCTGAAAGACAACGACCTCATGTGCTATTCCCTCTACAAACGTTTGTAGATAGCCAGACTGAATATATCGATCGATTCATACCTGAATTCAAGCAAATTGAAGATTCCAACATTAACATCAACAACATCAGACAGCTCGATGATCTCTTGAGCCACTTAGAACTGTCATTCTTGCAAGGTTCTGAGGAGTTGTATTCGGAAGCGTTTGACTACAACTTGAAAATTCCTTCGGTGAACATATTGAGAATTCTCTTCACATTGGCCTCTAGATGTACAGCCATTAATTACACTTATAGCTCGTCGTTCATCGATGGCTTGGTCACAACCAACCGGCAAATCAGATCATTTTACGAGGAGTACTGTCAGCGCATACATAAGGCACCTTTGCGAGATCGTAGCGTATTGTTGTTGAACAAGTATCTCCTGATTGTTGTGGATTCGCATCAGGAGTTAGATTCAAATTCTTTCGGTGTCCAATTGCTGTTGTCTTCTATACTCTACGATCGATTCTCGGCGGTGTTCAAAGACTTTTTGGTACGAGAAGCTGTTTCACATAAACGGACTAGTCTATCGGCTCCAATTACTATCAAGAGACATAAACAAAAAGATTCCCAATCTCCTTCAAACCAGTATACAATTGATACTTTCTTCAAGACATCGCCTAATGTTCCAATAAATACAGAGGCACTGAAGGATCTACAAACTGTTGAGACAATAGAATTAAATGATGATAGCGAAGTGAGTGACTCAGAAGAAGAAGAAGAATTGAAATTAGCTTCATGTTCGGCCGATATAGAGAACGAAATCAACAGATTTCAAAGCTACAATCTTTCTACAACCAATAGGTTCACTGACATTATATTTAGCAATGTTCAAACCTCAGGTATGAACAATGCTGGTGCCTTATTTCTGCGTTTGAACAACGATGGAGCCAAAGTCTACGCGAAGAAAAAAACTTCTAGATCTAAAACTCCATCGCAAGTCTCCACTTCTCTATTCGACCAATGGCATAATCTAAAAGTATTTGAAGAAGATATTCTCAGTAAAAAACTCAATCCTCGAATCAATTCCCATTTCAATTTGTGGAAGCTTATGAACTGGGCGTTTTTCTGCGCTGACCGATCTTCGAAATACCAAACTCTGTTGCATGATTCTTCGACTACGATCTACCATTCAATTTACAATACATACCGAGATCTCTTGGAGGTCATTGTAGGATTATTGGAATTCAATTTTATCCATTGTTTGACACTTGGTTCCGTCGGTGAGCTAATAAAAGGAGAATTGTTAATGAGACAGGATCCTTTGACGTCATTCTTTTCCAGCACAAAAAAACATATAATACTCCAGATCCTCGAGGAGTCACCTTCCATACTCTTTCTGCTGCTAATGACTCAATTAGGCAGTACACAAAGCGACTGGTACGATAGAATAGTGGAGTTTGTATTTAATGGATTGGGAATCAGGAGTCAAGAAATTCCCATTTCTTGCTATGAAAGGGAAAAGGATCTCATCAGGCACGATAGCAAAAAGGAAACATTCAATGCTCGATTCAAGGAAGGATCGTATGTGTATAATGATAATTACGACTCTATGAGAATCCGATTCAGAATCATTTGCTTGACCTACTACTGGTCGTTGTTCTTTCTGGAAGGTCCCGA
The DNA here is from genome assembly GCA_030565185.1 of Scheffersomyces titani. Classification (NCBI taxonomy): domain Eukaryota; kingdom Fungi; phylum Ascomycota; class Pichiomycetes; order Serinales; family Debaryomycetaceae; genus Scheffersomyces; species Scheffersomyces titani. Next base: position 30,035 of record JAJMBD010000083.1, read on the forward strand.
TGTGGAAGAAGATCCCTATCTCAATGCCAACATATTGTTACGAGAATTGAGTCGAAAATTCGTCGAAATAGACTACAGATACCTTATAGAATTTTTCGTAGCCCTGGGAGATGACGCTAACCAGATTCCAAGAAAATATCAAAATTTGTTGTTAGGTCAATTGGCCAATACCATCTTGTTAGACTTGACAACAACCTTGGAACCAGATAGATTCCGCATAGAGAGAAAGATTTGGGAAGTTAAGAAAGATGATGATTCTTGGTGGCTCATGATCGTCGAACACCTCTTGGAAACTATCAATGATGAGAGAATATATTTGCCTTTGGTAGAAGCTGAAGCGGACCGTAGTTTTGAGGAATTCACTCAGTTGTGGGTCAAAGTCAATTATCTCCTAGAATGGCTCGTTGACATGCACTTTGAACGTTTGCAAGAAATGAAAAACATACCGACCAACATCAGGGATAAGATAGCTATACGATGTCGAAGTGCTGATGAATTGCGATCTAGGCTTTATCACAAGTTCGAATGCCAACCTCCAGAAAATGAAGTCCCCGATGTAAGCCCCGAGCTTTATAAATCAAATCATTGTACGTATTTCGTTGATATTCACTACAACAGATTAGTATGTACGTTTTAGAAAATGAATTTCTAATATTTTAGATGTTGTATGTATATTGTAAAGCTAGGAATAATATAAAGAGAATAGCATCATGGCGAACGAGCTGATCTACACAGTTTCCTTATCTTCTACGTGACAGGTACAATACGGACATGGATATATGATACAATACAGAAAAGCTTCATTCGAAATTCTTAAGGTAGTGGTCAGATGCTCCCATTAGATGATGTGCTTGACCTTGAAGTAATGTCTCAAGTATTGGATTTGCCAGCCTCCCAAGCCTACCAACGCGAAAATTACAAGGATTGAGAACCATTTCACTCTGGAGTTAGTGGATTCGTTGGTGTCTCTCATTCTTTCTTCTCTTCTCTTTAAGTACTGCAATTCGGTTGTGATCTCCTCGGTCATCTCTTGCACTTTACGCAATTCGAGTTCGATAGGCTTCAATTTTTCAGTGGCTTGGATGGCATTCCAATCTCTGGCAGCAGCACCAGACTCGATTTCCAATTCGATTTCACGAGAGAATTTGCCGTTGTGGCCCTTGTATGTCTTGTCTACGTGGTTAGTAAAGCAGACATCGAAGGCAGCATTATGGTGACTAGTGAATGCAACTTTGTAGGAACCAGCGACATCTTGCTTGGTTCTATGTTTATTACCAATGGAATCAACAATCTGCAATTCCAATCTCTGACCATCGCCTACTCTACCGTCAGTCTTGATGTTGACCACCACTAATTGCTCTTCTTGCACGAAGTCACGTACGCAGACACGTTCCGGGTTTGGAAGCGCTGGTAAGTCCATGAACAAGGCCGAGGTCGAGGCTATGAGGAAGTTGACAAGAATGAACAAATAGGAAAAGTAGTTCATATTATCGAATTTGATATGATATGGATTTTATGCGAGTTGTCAGTAGAGTATGAACAATTCGATGGAGCAGAATAAATCTGGATGTTGATGTTCACAATGAGTGGTTTCTATCAATGTAACAACGAACAATTATCTAGCTGGTAGTTGACTATGAAAACCAAAACAAGAAACTACGATTCAACAATGGAAAAATTAACTACCGATAAGGATTTCGACTCTGCAATCCAAACCGAACTAGTTATTGACAATTACCGTTGTGTAATTCAAAAGAAACAATTTCTTGCAATGTGATAAAAACAATATGTTGTCGAAATCGAATCGTTCTGATCTCCTCACAGAGGTTACTATTTTCTGTTAGCGTGTCAAGTTGAAGATTTTTCACGCGTACCATGTCGTGCGACATGAGACATAAACAGTGGTCATGTGATCGCTTTATTCATCTTCACTCTCTATTCTCAATCTTTCCCAATCAGGAAGTCTAAGTCTCAATGAAAAATTTCGATTGTAGTTCTTCAAAACCATAAAGGAACTACTATTTGCAACGTCAGCTATTTCCTCTACGACAAAGCAGCAAAATGGCCAGAGCTAAAACTACGCATACCATGGTTAAGCTCATCTCAGCTGCCAAGACCGGGTACGAGAAATGGTTCAACATCCCAAGATCGACTCCAAGAATGCACCTCATTTTGTACGATCCCAGAGCTAAGAGACACTGTTTGTTCACCGAGGATAAGAAGAGAAGGGTAGCCGAAAGACCCCCTAAAGACTACTCTAGAAGTCACCGTTAATCTAAAGAAATTTTTTCAACTTTTCGTGGACTTTGAAGAGTTTTCTTTGAAAGCTAATATAGAATTCTCATTTGTTACTTTCACGTGGATGGATATTTGATCATCAAAAGACTATTTGTAATAGTATCTTAAATCGTCCGAAATCTTCGTATCTTGTACATACCAGACAATCCCTGTCTTAACGACTTACGCATTACCATAAGTATCTGTTTATATTAATATATACATAACGTCTATCATTTATTTACAGGCATTGGTTTACATTCAACTCCTGGACAATCCAATCATTTCCAACGTTCAAAGTAGTGTTATCGCCGATAACAGTAACCAGATTATCCTTCAGGTCCACCAAGTACTTCTGAATGACGTTATTCAAGTCTTGGTTGTTCACGCTCAAAAAGTTTTCTCTTCTTTCCTGTCTCATGTCATCTGTGATTCCTTCGTAAAACTCCGTAGCACCCTGACTAGCAATATTGGTTGGAGCATCGACACTCTGGAAGATTCTCAACTTGGCTTCTTGCAAGTCTTTAGGCTCCCAGTCTAACAGGAGCCCAAAATTGAATGATTTCTCAAAAGATTCTACCGACTTTAATGGATTTGGATCTCTGTAGGAGTAGAAGTTCAATGTACCTCCTAATCCGTCATAAAGTAATCCTCCTCCGTAAGCACCATTCGCTTCCCTGATCACAGAGTGTAAATGTTTGAATGTATATAATTGGGCCAATATCTGTAAACTAGCACCGTCCTTGCTGGCGTACTCTGAACCACGTTTTCCGAGAGAAGCATAACTGACCTGGAAAGGTAAATTAAGCAAGGTCTTCTGATTCGCATTCATTCCCAACTTGTTCAAGTTGAAATCATTGACCAAATTCTTCAACTCAAGTGCATTTCCTTTACTGGAAGTATTGCTGAATTTAGAAATTTGGTCGGCAAATCTCTGTACCAACTTTTCGTTATCAGATATAATCTGACCATCACCTACCAATCTATACTTGAATTCACCCTTGGTATTGTCAATTATTAATAACTGGATTTCCTTCAATATTGGTAAAATTTCATCCGCAAGGTACTTCTTACCCTTCTTTTCGATATTTGAATTTAATTCCATGATAAATTCAGTTTGACTGACACCAGAAGTAATGTCCGAAATATATCTACCAGAAGTCAATTTGGCATTGGAGTATCCACTGGCATATGAATGGCCCCTGTCTGCTATCACATTAAGCTGGTTCTGGCTCATATTCTTGATTAAGGTGAATAGCTTGTCAATGACTAATTCATCATTGGGATTAAATTCGGTATCAGTAAGAACTTCGTGCCATAAGTTGTAGATATGTTCAGAGTTGTCTCTAAGAGCCATTCCAGACATCTGAAAGTATAAGTCAACTTCTCCAATATTATATGGATTTGTGGAAATTTTATGATTAAAAGAGATACCACCTGTTAACCTGCTTATTTTAGTCTCAAGTTCAGTAACAGATGTACTAGAGGTACCTGCTAAATTTGTGAGACAAGAGCTGAATAAAGATAGGTATTTATAGTACTCCTTAGGCAAATAAGATATATCCTTTAGAGCAGCAGAGTACACTAAACCATTTGTATCTACAATTCTCTTCTGCAAAGTTTTGGATCCAATTGAGGAGTACAAGAGTGGATGGAAATCTCCCTTCTCCGGAATATCTTGAATTGTCAATGTTGGCAAGACTTCTCCATCTTGTTCTTCTGCTTGTTTTCTGGCTAATTCTTGACTTCTCTTGTTAATAATCTTCCTATCTTCTTCGGTCAAGTTTTCCACTATCGTCTTGACTCTTTCAGATTCTTTTGTGGTTAAAATCTTATAGAAATCTTCCTGAGGCTCCATGACAAACGAGAACTTTTTACATTGTGGATTTAAAATCGATCTTTCAAGGAGTTCTTTGAATACAAGCAATCCCTTGCTTTCAAAATCCGATTTGAACTGGTTCAAAATCGGTTCCACTCTCAACGATTTAATTGGATCCAAGCCATTCACCCAAGTTGGAACAATTACATTCAACAAACTTAAACCAAAATCTGGCTTATGCTTTTTCAAGTTCAATTCTATCTGGTGCAATATAGCTTCAATTCTGTTTGTATAGGAACTATCAGGATTTTCTAATTCGGGTACTACCTTGTTTCGGATAATTTCCAACACTTTAGATTCCAATTGGCCAACCTTTTCTGCACTCAAGTTATTCAAGCCAATAGTGAAAGATATCAAAGCCGTCGTGGCATCTATACCTGAGTTTGCCGAAAAATCGTCACCAAACTCAGTTTCAATGAGCTCTTGATAGAATGGAGCATTATGGCCATCGCAGAGAAGAGAACTCAAGATCTTCCACTTGAACAACTCGTACTGGTTAGCTTCTTCAAGAGCATTTCCTAAATTCCATGTGATCGAAGCTTTATACTGTTGTCCAGCCGGATTCGGTGATAAGGTATCCACAGGGCCAGGTACCTTGACCTCGGTGGTTGAATATGAAGCAGATGTGTTGGAGAATATTGGCAACTTCAAGTCCTTGGATTGTGGACGGACCCCAAACATCTGGAAGTAATCGCTCAAATGCTTTAAATGGTTCATCAAAGGCAAGTTTCCATATGTGAAAGTTCTGGCATTGGAAGGATGGTAATTTCTGTGGTGGAAATCGACCAAGTCTTCGTATTGCAAATCCGGAATTTTAGTTGGATCACCACCTGCATTGTTCAAAGAAGGGTAGATGGATTCTAAGAACTTAATGTAGAAGTAGTACGAGGTGTTGGAGTTCTGTCCCTTCATCTCGTTGTAGACAACTCCTTTCAACTCGAGCTTGCTCGTAGGGTCATTGATGTCTTCATTTTCCAACCTCCATCCTTCTTGGATGAAATCGTTGTACGACAAAAGAGGCTCGAAAACCGAGGAAAGGTAGACATCCATCAAGTTGTCAAAGTCCTTGGCGTTGGTTGTGGCAAACGGATAGAAAGTAAAATCGTGGCCAGTCATGGCATTCATGAAGTTGGAAAGCGACCTGTTGGTCATTTTGAAGAACGGGTCTCTTACAGGGTACTTATAAGAGCCACACAAAGTGGTGTGTTCCAAAATATGAGGTACACCAGTTGCATCTGGAGGATTCGTCTTGAAAGCAATCAGAAAAACATTATTGTTGTCTGTGGGCGAATCCAAGTGGATGTGTGCAGCCCCACATCTTTCGTGTTTGAGATGGACAGCCACGAGTGAAAACTCTGGAATAGGCTGGACATTGTCAATGACAAAACCAAAGAGATTGAGTCCAATTGGGTATTTAGAGAGAATGACGGAGGTTGCTGCCAAGCTAGAAGCTGCTGCCGTGCTGTGGCTCCGTCTGGTTACGCTCGCTATGCTTCGGGAACGTGCAGCTAACATTGCAAGAGTTCGTGGTGGTCGGTGAATTTGTATCGGAAGAAACAGAAAGTTAATACCGAACAGATAGGAAAACGCTGACAGATCAAGATGGAGATGGAAAGTTGCAACTCAGATTCTTTTTTCGAAGTGCGCCGAATTCACAATCGAATTTTTTAGTGAGCAGCTCTGGCTAGAACATCTTACATTGGCATATACAATTGGAAGAGAATATATAAATGGAAACTGATAAATGAAATTAATATTTCGATGTATATTAGTTAGTATCGGTCTAACGTTGAAATCATTGATTGGGAATGACTCTCGATACTTTTTGGCCTGTTTCAGGTAACTCGCTCTACACAAAGTTATCCTTAGTTGTTGGTATGAATGAACAAAAACAGAGGAGCTTGATCAAGACAATGGCTATTTAATTAGAACATTTACTTAAATAACTAAAATATTCTGAAAAGTTTTATAGGTCAAATTCTTGGTGATGATTTTAAAATTTCAAATGCTTCTTATTCAGTTTCTATAATTGCTGCGAAAAACATTATTTGAAGCAAAAAAAATTCACAACACCACAATATTAGAACCAATGGATAGCCAGAAGTGAGGTAAGCATCACTTACTTAATAAACGCTACAAAAAAATTCAAAACCCTGCAATAATAAATTTTTGTGTTCTCATATAAAACTTGCTAGATTACACTCTGTACAAACTGACAGAGCATTGTCGTAAATTTTGTCAGAAACAAGTCAAGAATACAAAAACATCCATACCGCTTTCCAGAAACCAATCCTCAATATTTCTTTTGAAGTTTAGATCCATACCGCAATCAAAAAACCGCAGGACGACTTACATCCTTACCGCCTTTTTTTCGATCTTGATGTATCACGTGCTGATTGTTCATTTCAATGTACGCGGGCCGGTACAGCTCCTAAACCGCAAACTCAGAAAATTTTAGAGATAAAAAAGTAGCAAAACTTCTTCAATGAGAATTTTCTTTAGCAAAATCTCCAAATGACCCTGATCCAGAAGGAAGCTGTGCTACCAACTAAGGTAATACACGTACCTGTACACAAGAATGACTCAGAGAAAGTCTCTACTCTCGGGGGGTTCATAGCTGGAGGTTTAGCTGCTTGTGGAGCAGTGACATTTACAAATCCTATTGAATTGATTAAGACCAGAATGCAACTTCAGGGAGAACTTGTGAAAAGTGCCAAAGATGCCGTTATCTTGTACAAAAATCCGTTCCAGGCTATCAGAGTTATCTATAGAAATGAAGGGATCCGAGGGTTGCAACAGGGACTTATGTGTGGCTACTACTACCAATTGGGATTGAATGGGTGTAGAATTGGACTCTACGAACCAAGCAGATATATTATTACGAAATACTTGTCTCCCTCCACTTTCTCAGAAAACGAAAAGATTCCTCAGAATTTACTTATCAACGTTGCTGCTGGGTTTGTGTCTGGATCTGCTGGTGCCGTTTTGGCTTCTCCGTTCTTTTTGATCAAGACGAGAATGCAATCTTACTCCAAATCTACAACTTCGGAAGCTGCCCACCATATTGGCCAACAGACCTATTACAAAGGCGCATGGGATGGGTTGACCAAGATCTACAGTGCAGAAGGATTCAAGGGTTTATATAGAGGTGTGGATGCAGCCATTCTTAGAACTGGTGCTGGTTCTGCTGCCCAACTCCCAGTGTACAACTTGACGAAGAACTTTCTCTTGAACAACCAACTCGCAGAAGAGCACTCGTTGGGACTCCACTTCATTTCGTCGTCTTTAGCAGGACTTGGAGTGGCCATCGTCATGAACCCATGGGATGTTATTCTAACAAGAGTGTACAACCAGAAAGGCAACTTGTATAAGGGCCCCATTGACTGTTTCCAGAAGACTGTCAGAACAGAGGGTCTATCGGCATTGTACAAGGGTTTCTGGGCCCAGCTCTTCCGTATTGGACCTCATTCCATATTGACCTTGATGTTCATGGAACAATGTATGAAGGTAATGGTTAAGGTTGAGTCTAGAATACTTGCCTAAAACCTCATTTGCATTAATTCATTTCTTTGGTTTGGGTGACCAGAGTATTTCATGGAATACTATTTATTACATAGACTAGATATAGACTAGACAAGGCGTATACAATGTATTGGGTTGTAGTGTAACTACTTATGAATAATACTATTTACTCTATTAATACATTATCAATAATAGCATCTCTTCGCTCTATTCACTAACTCTCAAGAATGACTATTGTACTACTATTTTGAATCTTATGCCTGTACATGCAGTATCTCTCCATTTCTCACTCTTGCACACTCACACCTGCACACAATGCCGTGCACACAAGTGGCAATTTTTTTATCGTTTTAGTAATCTCAAAATCAACCCTCTATCCTTCCGCAATACTCAGCCAAGTCCACCGACACCCGGAACCAATCTCCAGACGCCGGATCTCCAGTGTCTCCATAATCAAGGGTGAAGTACTGCCTTACCACCCTCCCGAAACTCCTCCAATCACAGACTAAGTGCCACAGCCATCTCCAGGAAGAACAACTACTGGATTAGAATTAAAAATTCACGATTGATATTCTCCTAGCTGGAGCCGAAAGCAAGACAAATATAGACTCTTCTGCAACTATAAACGTGTCTGCTACTGCTACGAGCTTGTCTCAGTTTTACCATATCCTGTTATAATCTACAACTTCTTTGTTAAGCATCCTTGATATCGGTTTTGTGTAGTTCATTGCATTTACAGTATTTTATTTACTGACATCTTAATTTACTTCACAATTGTTTCTTTTCGTTCATCTCACAACAAAAAAATGCGCGATTCAAACTACAAGTCGACTTCAACCAATAAAGCGGCCGTGACTATTACCACCAGCTTGTACGACCGGAGGGCTTTGGATGTCACGTCGGACAAGCCCTTGGTAAATTCATTGAACTATTTGACTTACTTGGTGTCGTCGCTGGCCAAAGTTAGAGAAACTCTTTCCATCGACGGCGGAATAGAGAGATTGATTGAGATTTTGCACGAGTGCCACAATTCCACATTCAACGTCGTAGACAACATCTTCAACAGCGAGAGAAAGCTATTGACTGCATGGAAATGGACACTTGCGTTTCAGTGTCTTGTTCTAGTGGCAACCAGAGGCACAGAGAAAATCAGACAAAAAGTGGTGAAGGCAGGAATCTTGCCCATAATCGCCACGGTATTGGACAACTATCTCTCGCTCCACGAGAGAACCTTCATTCACGCCAATTCTAGACAACAGCCTCAGCAACTGCTGATGCTACAATCTCCATTTCATGGGCAACAGACAGGCTCTGGTACCAGTGAGCAACAAATCTCAATGGCCCAATCTCCTCTTCAATTCCAACCATCAACAGACACTAATGGCAACCAGCACCAACCGTTTGGAGTGCTGAATCCAAGACAAAACACGCCTCAACAGGCTTTCATTGGAGCACAAGAGGAGGATTTGACAGGGATTATGGGTAGATCCAACACAGATACAGACTTTGCTACAAGGACTACACCCACATCAATTACAAACCAAACTCTGTTCATAGAACAGCAGCTGAATGCAACACCTGGTCAGAGAGGAAACTCGCAGGCATTTGAAGTGAGCAACTTGCAAATCCCGATTCATCTTGCTACAGCAGCCATAGAGGCGACACTGATATCTAGCAACAATCCATACCCATCTTATTTCAACACAAGCCACACAAATAGTTTGACCAGTGATGATTACGACAATCTAACTGTTGATCAGTTGTTTAAGTTAATCAGATTGAATACATTTACTCCGAGCTACTTTCCTGGCCAACTATCGAGATCTTCCACCAGTGCAAAGACTAATACAATCAATAATGACATCAGAAGAAGGTACATTATCGTTAATATCATCAAGAAGTTGAGAGACGAAAAAGATACTGAAATTTTGGATGATAGGTTCTTCGATGATTCCGATTATCAGATGGATAACAACTTGCAGTTCTTGTCCGACTTGTATTTGCAAGACTGCGAATCAAACAAAAACTTAATGGGCTCGAAGATAGCAGTAAGAAATTTCACCGAAACTGGAGTTGTTATACCCCGTGATGATGATATTGTCTGGTCGTTACAGCTCTTGGCATACATCTCGAAATATCCGTATTTAAAAGATGCGCTCCAGAATACTCATTTAGTAATTGACATGAGTATCAGAGATAAGCAATTGAAATTATATTTAGAAAAGCAGATGAAGTTGAAGTTGAAAAAGAGTTTGGCAATCAAGTTGAGACCGACAATTACACCAAAATCTCGTACAAGTAAGACTACTTATTTGGAGAGATTTGAGCCGTCAGCTTCTAATTCTCCACAGATGTTGAATGACATCAATACGATACATGATGATAATTTTATCTTGGAGGAAGACAAATTCGAATTGTGCAATAAACATGATGAATCTAGATTAACCGTTGCTGTTGAAATCGAAGACGAAGAGGAAAGTGAAGAAGTAGACGAAGAAGAGGACGAAGAAGAGGATTCACTAGGTAATGATTCCGAAAAAAATGGAAGTAGCTTATCGAATTCCAATTCTGACTTGGAAAAGAAATCTGATTTTAGCCACTTGACAAGTGAAGTTATCAATAACTCCGACTATTTGAGTAAATTATATGACTCAATTATTCATAGCGAGTCCATAGTAGACGATTTGGAAAGAGAAATTTCATTGTTTCAAATCAATGAAAAGATGAACAAGTTTATTGAAATCGAAAGTAAGAGCTTAGTGAATGCAATTATCAGAAAGAGAAAAGAAACAAAAAATTTCTTGAACAAGAAATGGAATTATGATGATTACGAACACTTTGATATTGATGAAAGTAACGAAGACCAAGATGATTCTCTTATCGAATATAAAAAGGTGAATTTGTTTCCTATCGTTGAAAAGTTTACATTCTTGTCCGGAACGGACATGTACTATTGGTCTGGTGTCATCATGAGAAATTCATGTAGACGCAACGAATTGAGAGGCGGTGTTAGACAATGCGGTAATTTGGAGTGCGGTAGATGGGAAAAGTATCCACGAGAGTTTCTGAAGTGCAGAAGATGCAAGAGAACAAAATATTGTTCTCGCGAATGCCAGATGAGAGCCTGGCATTGCCACAGAAACTGGTGTATACCAAGTACCTCCAGCACAACTACAAGCAATGTTACAACTGCTCCAGTTCATCAGGCTAATGCAGAAGCAGGAAACGATCAAAACTTTGAGGGATCCGACTTAATTCATGGTACCGATGATCAAGATAGTCAGCAGGAACAAGAACATGAACTGTTGCACGATCTCTCATAATTCACCTATTTATTTAAGAAGATGATGCTAGAGTATTCTATATCTGCAAAGCTTTAACTTTGGAATCACTACATGATTACGTTTTTGAATTCGTTCATAATTTACCCAGCGTTGGAAAAAGGTTGGTTATTTGAAGATATCCTTTTCTCATGTACGAAGTTTGGGTTGCAAATTGAATTATTTTCAACTTGAATGCTGCTTGCAAAATGAAAGCATTTTGCAAATATCGAAATCCATGTAAAATATATGCTAAGCAATCCAACCTTTTCTAAGTTCTTTACTGTAGTTTTATTGAATTATATTTTGCCCAATGCCTTTCGTTATTCTAGAATACAGATGTGATAGGAAGCCAAAATTGTCAATATTACCTTGTTATTCTCGCCAAAATCTGGCAAGCTAAATTTGGACATCGATGATATCAGTGTGGTGAAGAACTTTTGTATATGAAAAATGGAGGAATAATTTTACTAAGGTTGTTAGGAACCAAGTATAAATAATACAAATGCCTATAACCATGCTAAACTACTGTTATCACTAGTATGTATTCACACAGAGAAATAGAGAAAAAAATAGCTTTACAATTTATTTTCGTAGTATGAAAATGTACGATTAATGAAGTTAGTAACAACTGTTCACTATATTGCAGATTAATATTTTTTCAGATTGCTAGTATCATTAAAAATAACAAATATATAAGGGGCTCTTTGGTTGCTCAATTATTTATTACCCCGATTCGTTAATGTCAAACTTGAACAGATAATGTTTTCCAATCATTCCAAATAAAATCCACAAGGCGTATGTGGCAATCCACAATTTCTCAACTATATCGAGAATCTGAAAAGTTCCACTTTAGTTTCATATCCTCTATATAAAGCTGAGAAAATTGTCCCAACTCTGAAATACAAACAATAAGAACAGTAATGGAATGAGTCCCACATTTTTCTCGAATTTTTATAGAATACTCTAGCCCAAATAACCAACACCTGTTGAGGAAAATACTATGCACTCAAGTATATATGGGGTTTAAAATTAGATGGTCACCACACAGGAATATATCCTAAACTGCAAATTATTTTGTGCAGGAAAGGACTCGAATGGAGTGCTTCTTGCAGAATTATATTATGTTTAATGCACCGCTAAGAGTTTTCGAGTATCAGTTTACGATTTCTCCTTCGAACTTTCAGAGAAAATTGTATTAACAAATCTAACTTAACTTGCGCTTCCTTAATCATGGGGATGGAAGCTTCGTATATATCTTCGGTGGCCAATAAAATGATTTATGAAAATAGCATAGTTTGTAGTGGTGGAAATATTGTTTACAATACTGACAATCTCCTCATCTGAGCCCTAGAAAGTGACCATATTAGCAACAAGAGATCATGTAGATGCAACTGGTCGAGATGTTTATTCTGAAAGACAAGTACTCATTGGTGACGTACTTTGTTCTAATATGAAGAATAGAGAGCGTCGAGCTACCAGCGAGGGTTAATACAGTTAATTGAAGATTGTGATGCAAGTGTTCATTTTTTCCCGATACATCACACTTATGTTCTTTGAGAATCATACTTGTAAATTGTGGTTAGGCTATGAATTAGTCTAACTACTCTGGAGATACTCAATGATAATAGATTATTATTTGTGGATTCATAAGTATCCAATAGTTTAAAAAACTTTCATACTTAATACTTGTATGGTGCAGTCCATTTTTACCGCCTTTATCGAAAATACAAAGTCCAATCAAGCAAAATTTCCTTAATAAACAGAGGAATATTTGTTAACACGAAGCTCGACCCAGCATACTTGATACTAACTATTGACAACAAATATTACTAGGTGCTAATTCTTTAAGCAGTATACTAATAATACAATAATAAATTTTTAAGATTATTATAGGGTATTTTGTACAAATCTCATTTGTCGACTGTTGGAGTATTCATGAATTAATAAAAAAAATCAACTGTCTCTACTCTAAATTCTATAGAAAGATAACATAAAATAAATGCCGATTTGAAGCCCTTATCAAATTATGGGTATATGTATTGTTGCCGAAGACGTTGTACTACCGAGCACCTGATCGACAACAGCGAAATATGCAGATCGTCGATTTTCGAACAAAAAGTTTAGAGTTGGGAGACGTAGATTTCATGCATGTATTGAATTAAGCAAACTACGAGGTGCAGTACCGATCATCATGGATCTAAACTAGCGTTAAAAATATTAGGCACAGGGTAAATATGCATGAGGATGTACAATAATTTTTCAATTGCATTACAAAAGATGATTATTTGGGGTGATTCTTACATATGCACATCGCAATGACATGAATGGCAGGTATTTTCTGGGCAAATTGTCTTTACGGGGAAGGGTGCATAATCTAAGTAACAGTAACAGATGCATTACTGAAGCGAGACATAAGGAGGGGGTCTGCAAATTGCAATTCTCGACCGATTGGATCACGGTACTCTTTCAATTTGGTGGGCACTTTAACAACTACACGACCTGGTAAGATAATACTGGGAAGTTATTATCGAAGTCGTATGGGCCGAAGCGGCGGTCGATATTATCCAGCTATGTGTAGGCTACGGTCAGACGTGGCACCCTTTATTATATTTCTGAAAGACTGGAACCAGCTACCTCGTTATAACTAAATTTAGAAGAGATATAATATGAACAGCTCAGCGAGTAAAATTTTGTAGACGACAAGAATCGTTTCCATGGGCAAAATGTTTCTGATTATCATATAAGTATCAAAAAATCTATTTTTGCATCGACTATTCTCGTAATAACGACAAACATATTTACTTAGTCCATAATACATTTCTGGATCAATTACCAAGTGTGAAATGTATTTGGTGTATGTTGTGCTGCAGGAGTTGAGTTGCTGTCCTCAGAGGCTTGTGTAAATTGCTCGTAAGTTAGGCTAAGTAGATAAAATTATATACAGTTAAGCTTGCAGATATTTTCTTGGCCAATACAATGTAAAACTTTACATTTTTTGCAGCTCGTAGGTTAATTTAATATTGTCTAGGTTAGAACGTAGTCTATATGCTGAAGTATATGGATTATTCTACAAGCCACCCGAACAAAATATGGCTGTTTTTGAATGCCCTTGTTCTGTTTGCTTCATGGGTGCCATTGCTCCACCTACTGAGTGACCCTCGGGTTTGACCTAGGGAAACTCTATTCGTATCTGTTCGTATAGGAAATAGGAATTAATAAACTCCTATAGACCCCTTTTGCTGGGGTTTCAATCCTGTAGAACTTCCGTATCTTGGATAATAAACCAAAAATTAGAATTTAAAAATTGTAACGCCGTGAGTGTTCGAAGATGGGGGTATGGTTCGTCAGGATAGGTCACAAGGGGGTATAATATTTTTTAGAATCACATTTGGGACGCCTCTACTGCAAGAGTTGAGTATAAGTCAATGTGGTCTGGTCAGCGATTAGACTTCAGAAATCAATTGGGTATTAGAAAGGTTTATTTTTCGACAATAATACGAGTGGAGCAAAAAATAGGAACCACTACGACCTGGTCGAAACCAAACCCTTCGAAATATTTTCAGAAAGATACCAGTACCGGCGGGTAGTCATTCTGCTTTGATTAAATATATAAACGATGCTCCCCGGAAGAGCCATCAAGAAAGGAATTGCAATCCTTTAAGTAAAAGCTCGCTGTACAGGACCGTTTGCACCCATCCAAGACGCGCACTATGTTGATCATATTGCTCTATCTGGTGGTCTTGTATATGGCGGCAGCCATTAACGCGGCACCATTAGCTCAATCAACTTTCAAAACGACAGTTTGTGGAACAGGAAGCAAAAGTTCAGGTACAATTCTTCCCACCACCACTCCTAACCAGGCAACTGTCACTTCTATTCTTTCATTGTCACTGGATGACGATAGATGTGACCCTGGAAAAACTTCAAAGATTACAATATGTGGAAGTTTAAGTACCCTTGAAATTATCACCGGCACTGTAACTCCAAACCAACCAACATTAACTATTACTTATAAGTTAGAGACTACCAATACCAACTGTAAGGCTCCACACACTGTCGAACAGACACGCTGTGGAAGTACGGATACTGATGTTACTACCACTCTGAGCACGGTATTCGGTCAACTGACGGCCACAGTAGTTACCTTGTTGGCAACTACCAATAGCAATTGTCACGCTTCTACCACTACCACCATTTCGTCGTGTGGAAACGGAAATAATGCTAATGCTATTACTACCTCTTTAACCACATCTTTCGGTCAACAGATAGCTACAATTAGCGTGTCGTTGGGTAGGTTGCACTCGTATTGTAAAGCTACATCTACCACAACTATTACCACCTGTGGAAGTTTATTAAGTTCCACAACTACCGCTCTTTCTACTACTCAGGGCCAAGGAACAGCTACCGTGTACGTTGGTTTGAAAACGAATGACTACAGATGTAGTCCAGAATTTACTACTATACTGTCGTGCGGAACCTTGAATACAGACGTTAGTAGCACAGGCACAATTACACCAAACCAAGCAACAGCTACTGTTTACATTGCGCTAGCAACTACAAATTCCAATTGTAAGGCACCTACTACATCATTTGAGACTCTGTGTGGAAGTAGTACGACAGAATATGTAGTTGCACCAACAACTACATTT
>JAJMBD010000084.1:0-44735 GCA_030565185.1 Scheffersomyces titani
GACTCCTCATTAACCCGGATTGTCTAGGATCCTGTATCTTATTTTCCATCAATTCTGAAAATTCACGTGACTCAAAATGATTCATTTGTATAATGATGGATCTATCTACTCCAATCTTATATACTCTTTTTCACGACAAAAGCAATGTATGAGCTTCTAGTTTTGAACAATGACTGGTTCTTCAATCCTGATAAGGATAAGTTCCACTTCAGGGGGCTATATCAACTTGTTAATAAAGGCTATGACAAGTCCAGGTTCAAGTTTGGAATCATAGAATCTACCAGGATCAAGCAACCCGAGACTGCTCTCGCTGATCTTTCATTAACACCAGATCGTGACGTTTTCTTAACAATTCTTTTGGGACCCGAGGAAACATTTACGAAATTAAAACATCAAGATGATTATGAACGGAACTTTTCCGTTCCTTCAATGAGTTTATCAGATAGCTTCGATTGCGACATTCCTATCGAGTATCTTTCACATTTTCCTATTGATGAAATAGAGAAGGATTTGAAAGTCACAGTAGCATCACCAGATACCAGTCTTGAGCATGTACTCGGAAGAGTCTTGGGTACTGTGGGCGTACGCTCGTTGCCAAATTCAAGCGACAAGCTGATCAAGCACTTGGAAATTACAGCTTATACATCGTTGAGGAGGAACTTGGGGCCAAACTTGCTACAAGTCCTTATTAGTTCGTGTCTTTTGAAAGATGATTTATTTTCAAGTTTGTTAAATGACAATCTTCATCAGTATAGTACCATACGTTTGCATCTAGATTGCATTAGAGAACATGGGTTGGTGGAGTACTATACAAAAAATTGTCAGTTCATTAGATCAGATCAAGAAGATATTCGAATTGAAATTAACGAGAACAATAGAACTATTGGGGGTCCCCTTGAAGAAGGAATCATTGCTACGCAAGATTTCCATATTGCCTTCATGCACAGAGATGTTGATGTTACGAAGTATTAGATAATATACCTACACTAGATTATGATTGAATAGACTATAGACCTAGAATTATGAAAAGATATATATATTAGTAATTCATCAAGAAAATTTCACATTATAACTATTGACTCTTAAAAGTTATTTAGAGTAGCCATTTTCAGACAACCACTCAGAAATAACTTCACCATCACGGCTAGCCCAGTTACCTTTGGATGCAATGATGTCCAAGGATCTAGCAAGACCTTGGTCAAAACCTTTGGTGTTCTTAGTAGCAAAGAACTTTTCAACTTCATCTCTCTGTTCCTTCTTGGTGAATCCAGAGGTAGCGATAGTAACTACAGAACCCAACATTGACAATCCAGGAGGCAAGATCTCATAGACCTTGTCCCAGTTTTCAGTCAACCAAGCCCATAACTTCTCAACACCGAGTCTGTGGGCTCTCAAGCCTTGCATTGGGATGTAGATATCTTGTTGTTTGACGATGTCAGTCTGCAAGAGCAAAGCAGTGACTTTGTCCAAGATTTCAGGCTTGGTGAATCTACCGAAAGATCTCAAAGCAGCTATTTTTTCTTCGTTGCTCTGTGGGTTCTTGTAGATGTTCAACAATTCCTCAAATGTCTGTTCATCACCTGTCTTGGCTACGATATTGAAGATAGTGGCTCTCAAGTTTGGATTGATGGCCTTTTTGTCGCCCGCAACATAAGCAGCAAAAGATTTTTGTGAGAAGTCCACAACTTCGGCATGGCCAGCGTTGGCAGCAGAAGCAAACAAGGAACCCTTCAACTGTTGGTCTGCAAAGGAGTCGTCGTCCGAGAAATCCCATTTGATAGCCTTTAACTTCTCGCTTATCAAGTCGACGGTGAACAAGTTCAAGGCATCCTTAAATTCTTCAGCTTCAAATATGAAGGCACTCTTTACAGAACCGATGTCGGACAATATTTGGTCCCAGACGACGTAATTGGACTCCTTGCTCCAAGACTTAATCAAGTTTAAGAAACTTGTGGTCTCAATGAAACCAGAAGAAGCCAAGGAACCAGCATCGGCCACCAAGCCAACACGATCTTCAACAGAAAGTTTTCCTTCGACACCAGCTTGACCCAACTTGATCCAACGAGATGAGGTATAAGCAGTACGGTAGATACCAGCCTGGTCACCATTGATTTTGAAGAAACCATCAGTGGTAGGGAGGGTAAGAGTAGTAGATCTAGAATCCAAGACAGCAGTTTCGTCGAGGCCAGAAGAAGTCTTCAATCCCAAAAACACTGGGTACAAAATGGAGTCTTCTTCGGGCTTGACATCGCCAGTAGCCAAGAAACGATGCTGGGTAACTTTGATGTCAGATCCGGCTTCCTCAACGTGGACAATAGGGAAACCAACATTCTTGGTCCAAATGTCCATGACCTTCACGACGTCCTGTCCAGACACTTCACTCAATGCTTCCCATAAATCGGAAGTCTTTGTATTGCCCCACTTGTGCTTTTTCAAGTAATTCGACACACCCTTGATGAATACGTCTTCGCCCAACCATCTGGAAATCATCTTCAACAACGACGAGCCCTTTGAATAGGAGATGGCGTCGAAGATCTGGTTAATCTCGTCAGCTCTCTTCACAGGCACTTCAATTGGATGAGAAGCTCTCAAGGCATCCAAAGTCAAAGCGTGTTGCAACGAGTCTGAGACATAAGATTCCCAAACCTTCCAGTCTGGGTACAACGAGTCACAAGCGTACCACGACATCCATGTAGCGAATCCTTCGTTCAACCACAACCCGTCCCAGAAATCCATGGTGACCAAGTTTCCAAACCACTGATGGGCCAATTCGTGCATCACAACTTCCGTGACTCTCTGTTTAGTGACGATGTTAGTGTTCTGTGGGTCCAACAACAAGTCGATAGTTCTGTATGTAATCAACCCAAAGTTCTCCATGGCACCAGCGGAGAAATCGTGAATGGCTACCATATCACACTTGGGCAATGGGTAAGGGATATCGAACTTCTTGTCAAAGAAGCTCAATGTCTTAGCAGCAATATCAGCCGAGTACTGTCCCAAGTGTTCCGAGCCAGGAGTGGCCCAGACTTTGATGGGCACTCTGTAGTCATTGTTTTCTACATATTTCAAGTCTCCTACAATGAAAGCCACTAAATACGTAGACATCAAGGGAGTGGTGTTGAATGTGACCTTCTTCTTGTTGTCTGCTAATTCTACCGTGGTAGCTTCGTCCATATTAGACAAGGCTACCAAGTTCTTTTCGGCAATAAGCGAAATGGTGAACTTGGCCTTGGCTGAAGGTTCATCATACGAAGGGAAGGCTCTTCTACAGTCAGTAGGCTCCATCTGGGTGGTAGCCAAATACTTCGTTTCGCCGTTTTCCTTGTAAGAAGAACGGTAGAAACCAGCCATCTTATTGTTCAAGTCACCAGTAAACTTCAAGGCCAATTTGGCGTTGCTTCCCTGAGCCAATTGCTGGGGCAACTTGAAGGTAACTGTCTGTTTGTCTACATTGAATGAGATGTCAGATACAGGCGAGCCATTGATGGTGGCTTCGTGGATTTCGATTTCCAACGAGTTCAAGGTGATGTAGTCGGTGTCCTCGTTGACATGGAAGTCAATTGTTTCTTGACCATCAAACTTGAAGGTGGAAAAGATGGGTTCCAAAGTCAAGTCGTAGTGGAGAGGCTTAACATTGGTGGGCAACACTTCTCTGTCAGCAGGCACAGCCAGCGACGAGTCGGAGGAGGAATGGCGGCACATGGCAGTTCGGTGGAAGGAAGAAGAACAGTGACGGTAAAACTGGAGTCTTCCGAATGGTAAGGATGGGATTGTGCAGAAGTTAGTGTTCTTATAGTTTTGGGAACAGTTGAAATTTTCAAATTCGGTTACCACCGGGCTTCGGTTACTGGGGCCGCCAAAACTGGAGATGGTGCGGAATCCTGAGGGAGGTCGGCCAGCGAGAGAAATGGGAAAGGCTAGCGAGTTACGGGTGCTGAAACGTGACCAGCGGCGTGTAGTCTGCCAGATCTGGAGTCGGGAAAGAGACATCGCTGTGGTGAAGGTTGAGGGGCTGTTCCTTCTGGTCGATAGGTAGGGATATCTATTCCTCTTCTGGTTGGGCAATTTAGCGAGGAGATAAACTTCAGTACTAAAATACCGTGGCGCGCAAAAGAAAACGTACAATTACCGCGAGATTTGTGGGAGGGAATCCTGCAGTCGGTGCAATTTCCAAACCAATCAGAGCCGCACCGACGTATGGAGTCTGTATGTTGATGCCGTATAGTAGCGGGGCTGTTCTACCAACGGTGGTGGAAGGTTCCAGAGCTCTGCTGTAGGACAATTGCGAAGTGCCAACGTCAATGAAGGGATCTATTTATGGAAGTCGTTTTCTGTCTTGTCTAATCATGTGACGAGGTACTAATCCAATTATGAAAGAGACGAGTGAAGTCTTCAGAATCTGCGGATGCTATAAAAAAAAGTATGTATGTATGTATGTATGTGTTTTAGTGTTGTTGTATTACTATTTTCCCAGAGAAACGTCCACTGGCAAATCTACTATTGCTCTCGATCTTGTAGCTATTATGGCAACGTAAAGTGATACTCTTTCTATAAATACTCTTTCCATCTGCGTCTTGGAAACTGCAATCCAGAGCAAAATCCTACTTTTCCATTGTAGAATTCTACATGGCAATTCTATGAAACTTATATTGTCAATGCTTTTATCTACTTGATGGTCACAGCCACGTATCTAGCGATCCAATTCGCTCTTCAATATTCTTCCTCTTTTTGCAATAATTCATCTTCTCAACCCGTTCTCTGTAAAATATGTACGCCAGAGTCAGTCTCGATAATATCACTAATTTCACCTACATTCAAGCCATAGGCAGCCTCTTCAAACTTAGGTTGCATCTGCCCCTTGCCAAAGAATCCCAAATCTCCACCCTGTGAGTGCGAAGAACAGTCACTTTCGGTTTCGGCCAATTCACTCAACTTGATTTCACCATTCAAGATCCTGGCTTGAAACTTCTTCAAGATCAGAATTGCTTCATCGCGACTCAAGCTAATTCCATCAGGTGACTTCCACGATCTGGGCTTTCTTGATTGCACATTCTTGACCAACAAATGCGACACACGCACCTTACCGTCTTCTTGAACAACAGGCTTATTGCCGTTGGCTCTGAAATTCTTCAAGTATACTGCCAACTTAGCATCGTCACTTCCAAATGGTGCTTCCCAAGTAGATTCAGACGTAGCCTGATTTAAGAAGTATTCCTTGTTGTGAGTACGAGAAACACGGATGGCCCATCCAGGTGGCAATCCAGTAGCAGTCTTGGACATGTTGATAGTTATTGGTGAAACAATTGAGTTGTGCTCTCAAATATTCATGAAAAGATATATAGGAAATAATCAAATCACGTGATTTTTCATTTAAACTAATGGCTGCGAATGCTGGGGAACTTCTCAAAGCATCCAAGAGCAATTGTATCATCAAAGTTGATTTTTCAGTTTATAGAAAGTGGGTCAGAGGAAGTGATGAATCGATAGCGTGATATTTAACAACAATTTTACCAAATGAATTTACTGTCTACAAATGCATTATTAATGGTTATCTCCTCTCCACTATCCAGTTCTTTCTAACAAATGAAGCCCACTGTCAGTTTCAACAATCCCGCTGATTTCGCCAACATTCAACCCAAATGCAGCTTCTTCAAACGAAGCTTGCATCATGCCCTTACCAAAAAACCCCAAATCTCCACCGGCAGAATGCGACGAATCGTCACTCTCACTTTCTGCTAGATTACTAAGCTTTTCTCCATTCAATATCTTTACTTGTAGTTGCTTCAATTTCTGAATAGCTTCGTCTCTTGTAATTGTTATTCCGTCAGGCGATTTCCAAGACCGCGGTCTTCTACTTTGGTTGTGTTTGATCAACAAATGTGACACTCTGACCTTTCCATCCTCTCGAATGACTGGCTTGTGCCCGTTGGATCTATACTTACCTACATATTCGTTTAGTACTTTAGTATCACTTCCAAAAGGAGGTCCCCAAGAAGATTCATTCGTAGACTGATTCAAATAATACTCCGTATTATGTGTGCGGGAGAGCTTTATGGTCCAGCCGGGAGGCAACCCGGTACTTGTCGTTGTCATCTTTTCCGTAAAGAATAGTAATCCTTCCGATAAAAACATAAAGAGCTCATTCAATCCTAAAAGACTTTGATCACGTGATTATCTTCAATTTCCAGATTGAATGTCATTTTGATGAAATCTCGTAGTGATACCTCTTCTATATCCCTAAAGAGGACTTCAGTGGACTCCTCATTGATAGCAACTAGATAGGTTGTACAACTGAGGATAAAAAATTTGTCGAACCAAAGATATTCTTTCAGCTCGAAATTAATGTTGGAGCTATATACATTATTTCTTTATGAATGCTCTAATCTAATGTTCTAGTTGACACCCTTTTCGACCAATGCAGTCTTCACCTGAGTGTAGACTGCATCAACTGGTTGATCACATTGTACCTTGATGACCTTGCCTTGCTTTTCAAAGTGGTCGACAACAGGCATTGATGTTTCGATGAAAGTTCTGAATCTCTTGGTAATAGATTCAATATTGTCGTCACTTCTGCCACTGGTCTTTCCTCTTTCCAACAATCTCTTCAACATGACTTGTTCAGGACATTCAAAGAACAATGTGAAAGACGATTTGGCGATCTGGTCTTCGAAAGTGAGAGCCTGGTCCATCTTTCTAGGGAAGCCATCGATCAAGAACTTGGTCAGACCCTTAGCATAAGCTTCTTTGATGGCCTGTTCCAACAAAGCTACGGTGACTTCTTGTGGCACAATTAGTCCTTCCTTGATGTAGTTTGCGATCAATTCTCCATACTTCGAGCCTTCTCTCTTCTGCTCTTCTCTTAACAAATCACCGGCAGATAAGTGAATAAACCCATGTTCGTTCACAAGCAAAGCACTCTGCGTACCCTTACCGGATCCTGGGCCCCCCAAGACAAAGATTACCTTGATTTTTCCATCCTGGAAAGCTGGTCCTTTTGGAACCACAGGTTCTACAGCCGATTCAGGAGAGTCTTTGTCGTACAAAGAAGCAGCAATGGTCGAACCAATAGCCAAAGCTCCGATAGCCAACAATATTTTGCCTCTGGAACCAGTTTGTGGAGGTGGTGGAGGCGGTGGAGTCGTTGATTTGGTCGAGTTGAAACGGATGGCCAGCGATGGGCCTCTCAATCTAGTTAAAGGTCTCGAAAGTTGAGGAGTAGTCTTTCTTCCCAATAATCTAGACGATCTGACAAACATTGCAGTTGATACTGTGAGTTGGGTACGTGAGCTGATTGTTTGCTTTGTAGAAAAGGTGAGGACGTTAATTGGAAAAAGTTGAATTTCACGATTCTGTGTAGTATTCATACAGTCGCACTAGTATTGAAAACAGTGGAGAATTAGTTAAGCGAGATCACCATTGAAATGGGTGTGAGAAATGAAAGTCTACCGAGAACAATATTGAAACATGGTAGTGACATGTGAGAAGCTATAGAGATACAAGATGATGTTGATTTATAGGATGAATAGTAAATGTAGTACAAATTAGTAATATTTTTTTGATAATATGGAGATCTACAGTTCAATCATAGCCCTTTACTCGCTTTATTCTGTATAGTCTGTTGAATCTAAGCATATTTCTTCAACTCCTCGTCGTTGAATCTCAAGTATTGGCCATCAATATCTTCACTCCAGCCCTCCGTAGCCAAGTTGACATACACACGAGCTGGCACTTCTGGAGGAAGCAACTGGTTATTGGCATGTAAATCTACAAATCTTTTCAAGCTTTCAGGATCCATGCGTTCGCCGAACTTTTCTCTGATATCTTTTTGCATGGCAGTATCTACAACACCAGGAGCAATTGATAATGCTAGGACATCTGGTTCATCAGCAGCCACCGATGCTATCAAGTGGTTCACGGCAGCCTTGGAGCCTCCGTATGCATGCCAGCCACTGTAGGGTTTGGTAGAGGCACCCGAAGAAACTGCAATAACGTTCCCCTTAGTCTTTCTCAACTCGGGCAAACTTGCCTGGATCAACTCGATGACCGAAAAGTAATTGATGTCGAAAAGTCTCCTCCATTTATCTATGTCGACACTCTGGAAAGAGCCTACAGGATCCAACACTCCAGCATTGGCTATGACAGAGTCTAGCTGACCAAACTTGGAAATGGCCAATCCTACAGCCTTTTGCGACGTCTCCACATCCGTCACATCGCCTACAACAACACCTACGCGGTCAGCTCCGAATTGGTCAACTAACTCATTCAAGTCTGAACCACTTCTGGCAACTGCAATCAACTTGTAGCTGGCATCTTTCTTGAGAAGGGTCTCAGAAATTGATCTACCGATACCTGCAAATTGTTAGTCTATATTTGTACGAGAATGCGTATACATCAATACCTGCCTTTAGATGCTCCGGTGATAATGGTGACGTGAGTCATTATCGTTGTCAGATAAGAAGAGTAGTACTCAATATGGAATCATTGAAAAATCCTGTGTGTAAATATTGACATATTATGTGGAGACATGCCCATGATTCTGATTCGTTATCAGAAGACAATTGCAAATGAAAAGGGTCAGCGAAAGAGATAGAGTCTCCAATTCTTATCGTTCATTTTAGTTATATCTGTATAGACTGTAAATCATCATGTGAACTCATAGTCTTAATTGCGAGCTATTCATTATATTTTTTTAAATACTTAACTTTATAATCGTAACCTGTCTAAAACCTAGCACTTGGGTTGTTCAAGTGTGCACCACCGTCGATTGGCAACACGATACCATTAATGTAGCCAGATTGCTTAGCACACAAGAAAATTGTAGCGTTCTGGATGTCTTCCTTGACACCCAATCTGCCTCTTGGATTGGTTTCAACCATAATGCTGCCTGCAGCTTCCAACAAGCCAGCCGACATTTTAGATGGGAAGAATCCAGGAGCCAAAGAATTGACAGTGATGTTCTTTGGTCCCAATTGCACAGCCAAGTTCTTACCCAAGTGTGAAACACCAGCTTTAGAGGCCAAGTAGCCGAAAGTGCCTACGACGTCGTTGGTGGCTAAGGAAGCAACCGAGGACATGATGAGGATTCTCGAAGGATCTTCAGTAGTACCAGACTTCTCCAACACTGGAGCAAACAATTGAATGGTATGGAAAACTGCGACAACGTTCAAGTTCAACACCTTCTTGACGGCAGAAATAGGATGTGTCTCCAATGGAGCACCCCAGGAAGCTCCAGCGTTGGCAATGACAATATCGACCTTGTCAACTTGTGAGACTACATCGTCGTAAAACTTCTTAGCTTGGGCTTCCACAGTGAGATCTGCTGGGAGAGAGATGATCTTCACCTTCTTGCCGTTCTTAGCAGCAACATCTTCCAAGTACTTCTTGGATTCAGCACAGGCATCAGCTTTTCTGGAAGTTATTGCAACCACAGAGGCTCCGTTCAAAACCAATGCTTCTGCACAGTATAACCCCAATCCTCGGGTACCACCGGTGACAACAGCCACCTTTCCGTTCACGTTGTAGTCGACCATTTTGATATATGTCCAAATAAATAGAGATTGAAATGTAATTCTATACAATAAAACTGAAAAACTAAATTAATTAAAACTACCTGAAAAATTCATTCTTTATATTCTCTCCGCAAAATATACCTCCACCAAAAGTCGGATATCCCCGCAACTCTTCCTCGGCAGGAATAAGCAAAATTCAATTCCGATTGTGAGACTAGCAAAAAAAATTATAGACAAGAACGATATAGTAAGTGATTTTGCGGCTCTACTCGGTCATACTGTACACTTGTTCACACACGGAGAGATAGCAGACTGGAGAATGAAGTATCGCTAATTCCGCAATAGACAACGGAATTAGTTTGTTAAATCTTTTTTGCATATTTGACGTTGCCAGACAGATAAAGAAACTGACAAGATTATTTCGTTCAAGTATTCCTATCCTCGGCAAGAGATCCTTTCCCACATCTACAGGATCTTGATAAATGATTTCGAATCTTGCAATTTTTCATTTCTGATGCAAATATTATCAATATTGAAAAATTAATCGTAAATTGCAAATCGCATTATGTGGCATCACTAATATTGGTGAATTGAGTAAGTTCACTCAAATTCAAGAAGCAGCAGGCTATCTACTCTACATCATTACCTCTATTTCATCGTATCTTCTCTATATTGTATTCGTACACTCATGCCGGTTTCCGGCTGTAAAAGTCTATAAGCATGCACCTGCAAATTTGCACCCAATAAATAAATCTACGTCGATGAAGTTTTCTTGCGCAACTCAAACACCATCTGCATTCCCGGAACCATGGGGTTGGCCATAGAAAACGCCAATTTATCACTGCTGATCATCTGGATACCCTTACCTGTAATTACCTGTATAAGACCATTCGAGCCATTGGAGAATTCACTTATTCTCCAGATTTCAATGACCTCGTCGCACACCAAGAACAAGCTATTCTTGACGAAGGCAATCGATTTCGCTTGGAATTCGAATCGCAAAATCGAACTCCGGGAAAGCTTTCCCAGAGGGTCAATAAAAATGGCAAAGTTGCTGTAAACCAACAAGAATTCATGAAGATCATTTTCTTGCCCTCGGCTGATCTTAAACATCCCCATGGGTTTTATCCCCGTGGCTACTACTGCCAGCCTGATAGCTTCTACATTATTGATATTAGAATTCGCACTGCTAGTGGAAGCTCTTCTGCTGAGGCCCTCGGTAGGGGAGAATTCAGGTACTGATCTCGGCAAAAGTGTAGATAAATTCAAAATCTCAATGCCTCTATTAGTGTGAACAGCAAATGAAGAGTTAAATATCGATACTCCATAACAGGCGGCGGCAACGTGGAATTTTTTATACTCCTTGAAAGTGCTGAAAACTCCTCCATTGTCGGTTTCCGGGATAAATACTGTAAAGTCGGTGCCCGACGAGTTGGCTCTGGCAACAAAAATCATAGTCATTGCCTTGTGTTTTCCAATCTCAAAAAATGATGCCTTGCTAGCAAGCTGTACACTAGTGAGATGTTTTCTTCTTTCATAATAGACATCTACAATCAGATCCAATGCGTAGTATAAAAGCTTGTTTCCAGCCAACACCAATAAAAGAGATATCGAAGTGTCAGCAGCTAAGCTGACAAAATTCGATCCACTTGCTACCTTTCTCCATTTATTCTGGAGGTCAGAGCAATACAAACCAGAGGCTAACCCAATAAGCACATATTGGGAACCCATAAACTCGAATGAACACATACTGAGAACCTTGCTAAATACCACTGAGCCAGCAAGATTGTAAACATCACTTCCCGGCAGAAGTTTCAATTTCTTCATGGCATCTACTGACATATCGTACACGGGATCCTGCTCAGCACAAATAGATAATTTCTCGATCTTGTCTAATTGTTCATATCCGAAACAAGAATTGGAAATAAGATTCAATGAGTAAGGCTCTGTTCTTCGCAATCTAGTACACAATGCTGTTCTAGCATACTTGATGTCTCTAATCCAGTCAGCTCTATCTTTCTCTGACTTGGTAATGAAGGTGAATGCAAAACGCTTCCCACGTCCGGCATATCTTACTTTGAACTGGTAGTTAGAAGGCTCTTCTTCCTGGTTTTGAACGGGGCCGCTTCCAACTGGTGAATGCGAAATTGTTTTGGAAGATGACTCTCTTTCCTCAACTAATAAAAGTTCAACAGGGATTGGATTTTTCTCAACTATATACTCATTGACAGCTCTGTTCTTAGATCTTTCAGTGATTATGAAATAGTTATCCAACAAGATCACATGATTGTTGTATGTATTAATCTTCAATTCACCTCTTCTAACCAATGGTCCTCTCTTCATGAACCGTCTATTGACTGACTTCAAATTAACACGTTCTTTATTAAAATTACCCCATTTGATCTCTTGGAGCTTTCTTAATTCGTTCTTGTTCTCTACCGAAACCTTCATTTTCTGGATTTTGGAAGTCAAATTTTGCACATCTTCGATAGCCTTGGAAAGCGACTGTTTGTCTCCTACACCAAGAAAGTCCAGGATACCTTTCAATTCCAAAGGTAACTTAAAAGCACGCGAAGAAAAAGTACTCTGAAAAAGAATCAAACAATCTGCATTAAGCTTCAGTAACCGTTGATCATGAACCTTCGCCACCCATTCCTTTAAATAGTCCACGTTTAAAAGCTCATAGAGAAGTGGAACAGTTGACATATATCTCATAAATGCTTCTTCTGCCTTCTTGGTCCACTTACTATATATTTTTGCAATGGCAGCAAAGCTATGAACAAATTTACCATCTGATTTGTATATCTCAATGAGAGGTTCAAGCACTATTGTCTTATGTATTTCGTACAATTCTGATCTTGAGCCAACAACTTCATCCTGATAATTTGATGGAATCTTAATCTTGGGATTCGTTTTTGCTTTTGCAAAAAATTGTGGTCCGAAATCTTCCACAAACAATCTAGCTCTGGCTGAAAATCCCCATTCATTTCTCAAAAGATCTAATACATGCGATTGTAAAGTTACAACCTTTTTGTCTAAAGTGTGGACATCAGTTATCCTCCAATACGAAACCCAATCCTGTGCGAGGTATATTTCGTTTTCATCGAGGTTCTTGAGTTGTTCTTCATGTTCTATCACAGCATTCCAGTGGCAAAAACGTGAATAGCATTTCAATCTTAGATCATTTGCTTTATCATGGTCGCCAGAATAATAGCAACCTGTCAATCCCGGAAAGACACCACTTACAGCAGCCATTTCGTGTATAGTAACAACAGTCTCTTCTTCTCTGCTTGCAGCATTATTTGGAGATACAAGTGTCCGACTCGCTAAACTAATACCACGGGAGTACAAGAGACTGTCGGTTATGGAATCAACAAGAGTACTCAAGGAGGTTGTCGGTATATCTTGCTTGTGATAGTTCACGAGATTTGTCAAGGCTACTTTAAATTCTGTTAAAGGTATGAACTGAACATCTAACCAATCTTGTAGCTTAACAGTCCATTCATAAATACTCTTTAATGACCACAACAGACCTTCAAAGGCTGAGAAGTGTTGGTTATTTAGGGATTTGGCTGAGAATGGTAATGGTGGCAATTCAAATGGTAATGCAGGCAAGTCTTCTTCTTTACGCTGTTGACTTACACTATAAAGCGTAGAATTTCTCGCGATGGATGTCATGGAGTTCCTGTTCGAAGAATAGCCGAATGTATTGTTTCTTGTAGGTGATGATCCAGGAGATGGAAGTGTTGGCAATTGTCCAAAAAATGTAGATGGATGTATAATGGACTCATCATCAAATAAGTCAACGTTATCTTCTTCTGGGTAACTATTCTGACCACCCATGTCTGATTCTAGAAAGCTATACTCTGTAGCACTTTGTCTGGTTCTATCATAGTAACCTTCGTCGTCGCTGTCGTCTTCTACGAAGGTTCGCTGAGCAATTGGGAAATCATAAGCCAAAGATGGTGACCTACTGAACTTAGGAGATTTGGAATTGTCACGCCCATTTCCTGGAGAATGTCTTCGAGACGAGAGAAATGTATCGTTACGGGCCGGTGATGTAGCTGAACGACGTGGGGGACTTCCGGCGAGACTCGAATCATTTACTGAGTGTGAGCTATTGTATGAGGGAGAGACATCATAAATAGAGTTACGCAAAGGTGATATCTTAGTAGGTGTAGTAATCGATTCAATGATTATCTGCTGTGTTCTGGAAGCTTGTGGTGTAGTTGCTGAAGAAGGTGGAGTTGGAGAATCAACATGTAGCACTACTTCTGGGCGGAGGAAGTTATAATCCTTAATTCCTTCAAAGTCTGGGCTCGCGGTATCAGGTAAAACATCATAATCACCTTGTTCCAGTTCTTCGCTCAGATCTACAGGATATGGAACATTAGGGTGATTACTTCGGTACAGCTTTCTACTATTTATCGAAGGTCTGGACAGAATTTCGTCATTGCTCTTCACTTGCTTCTGGTATAGCGAGTATTCATACTGTAGTTGTTGTTGTTGTTGTTGTTGGAAAGGATCAGATACCAGTACAAAAGGTTTGATGTGCAGATGTGATTCAGGCTCTGTTGTACGTGATTCTGGTCTAGAAAGCTGTTGGAACGATCTCCGACGAAGTGCTTCACGTGAAACATTCAGCACAGGGTAGTCAAACAATTCCTTGGGTCCCATGGGTTTGGGACTGCTCATATAGAACTGCGATTCGCCGGTTATTGGGCCATTCGCTATGTCAAAATCGCTGGTATTGACCGAGGAAGTTGTCGACGCCGTCAGTTGAATGTCCGTGTCGATGTGTAGCTTCCTTTTCACAAAACTTGAATGTCCGGCTCCTACCGATTCTAACGGGGTAGATGGAAAATTGGCAGAATTGTATGTTGTGGCAGAGGAATGTGCACCGTAGCCAGAAGAGGATCCGTATTGACTTGGTGATGTAGATTGTGGAGAAGTATATCCAGGACTTGTAGATGTGTATTGAGGGATTTCAACATTTGCTGCTTGGAGACTGCCATTGTATGGATTCAAGTTTATACTCAGAGTTGTAAGATTTACATTCTGATTTAAATTGGGACTCTGGACGAAATTGCTCTCGTAAATAGGACTAGGATTAGTATTAGGATTGATACTATGGTTTACATAATTCTCTGGGTATTCTAGTGGAGGAGGAGGTCTCCTTCCACGCCCATTTGATTGCAGCATTGTGAGGTTGCTTAGTCTCTAGAGTAGTCTCACTATAGCAATGGGAAGTACGACTAGGAACTAACGGAGCGACAAATGTTGTAAGAACAGCTTCTCTATAGCATACACGATGAAGTTGAAGAAACGAGAGTATCAACCCAGTAGAAACAACGTTGCAATTACAGTCAAATAGAAGAAAAGAGATACGCCAAATGATTCAACTCCGCATATTATTGTTTTTAGCCATATCAAAAATGTGAAGATGCAGGGTCACGTGCAACAACTATCTTGCGACCATAATTTAGAACTGTGCCACTACATCCTAGGAGCAGGCTGTAAAGATCTAACTCCTGTCTATGTACGGTGAGGCAAGAAGTCATTGCTAAATATGAAATATAATGCTTCGAAAAAAGAAGGTTTTTCTTCGTTATATGGACCAAGCTGCAACTTTAGCCTAAAACGGTCCAACCATGCCGATAAATTTTTGGGGCTATATGAAGGATGATTCAAGGATTCAACTTTTCCATACAATGATATCCGTTCTTCGTAGCACAAGAAAAATTTCCAATCCCAACCTTCATAGCCCGGAATTGGCAATCTAGTCATACTTTTGCATACAAAATCTGGCTCCACAATCGATTATCTGGTCTCACTTATTCTAAGCATATTAACCATTTTGAGATTACAAGCAAATGTAATTATCTGCTAGTCTGCCTGAGCACCTAAAAACTAAAAAATCAGTGATTCTGCCCAGGATCGAACTGGGGACATTCTGCGTGTAAAGCAGACGCCATAACCAACTAGACCACAGAACCAGTGATGAGATTCGTTGGCAACTCTGTTGCTATGGCTGCAAGCTAAATCACGTGTCATTTTTTGGGCATTTTTGAATACAGTGTATGATTGGAGAGTGTTAACGCAATTATTCAAAAAGTATTTATCCAATGACTACGTTATGCCATCATTCGATTCTTGTAGAGCTCTATAAGTTCATTTGATTTTTAGAAGGTCCAAACTTATAATTGGAGGTGAAGATATTTCATCGGCGCTACCAATATTATATGCACAGCTTCAATACGCGTCAAAATAATATTGGTGAAATGTTACAGCACCAGAGTACTTGGTTCTTTCGCAAACCACCATTGAAGATGTCTTATTCTGCTGAAGTGAACAAGCTTCTTGCGGATGGTTCACGGGCGTACTCGGGTAAGGACTACGAGCTTGCGGCGGAGAAATACGGCGAAGCCTGCGAAAAGTACAGCGACGAAAATGGCGAAGAAAGCGCTGATTTGCTTTTCTTATACGGCAAGTCATTGTTCCAGAATGCCGTTCTGAAGTCTGAAGTTTTTGGTGGTCAATCAGGTGGTGATGAGCAAGAGGATGAAGACGAGAAAGAGGAAGAGAATGATGAAAACAAAGAAGATGGCGACAAGTTCCAATTTTTTGATGCTGCTCCGGTAGCTGAAGAAGAAGGTGAAGGTGAAATTGAAGTAGCACAAGAAGAAAATGATGATCAAGATGATGATGAAGATGAAGGAGACGTAGCTCATGAAGAACAGGGACAAGTCAATGGAAAGGAAAAAGAAACAGAGGAGGAACAAAGTGATTTTGAAGTAGCATGGGAAATGCTTGATCTCACTCGCAACCTCTTTGAAACGAAATTACAAGATATTGAAGAAGAAGGCAAGGATTTGACAGTTCCATATCTCAAATCAGACGACGAAGAAACCGATAACCAGTATATTGTCTTGACGAAAAAGTTGTCTGAAACATACGATTTGCTAGGAGAAGTGTCGTTGGAGTCAGAGAACTTTCCTCAATCCGCACAGGATTTGAAAAGTAGTTTGCAGCTCCGTCTTAAACTCTACAACCCAGAGACATCTGCTTTAATTTCTGAATCCCACTACAAGTTATCGCTTGCACTTGAGTTTTGCGTAGAAGACCCAACACTGCGTCAAAAAGCTGGCGAGCACATGAAGTTAGCAATCCAGTCTGTCAAGAAAAGAAACGAATCTCAATCGGATGTTCAGAAAAAGAAAGAGAATGAAGAATTGATCCAGGACTTGGAAGTAAGATACCAGGAGTTGAAAAGAGATCCTGCAGAAGAGCTCAAGTCCGAACAGTTGGATATCATCAAGGGTATTTTGGGAGAGCCCACTGCCGAAGGCTCGAGTTCCGGTGGATCTGCTGCTGCACTTGTCAACGATCTCAGTGGCATCGTCAAGAAAAAACAGGTAGCACAGGTCAATGACTTGAGCGCTGTAGTCAAGAAACGAAAAGCTCCAGGAAAGACCTCCGGGTCCGATAAGAAGCCCCGTGAAAAGTAGGAAGTGTAGGTTATAGTGTACAATACAGACAAATTGAAAATGACTGATAAAATGGACCAGAATAGCCGTAGTACACAAGAAAACAAGAAATTAGACAAAACAAGACGCAGAGGAATCAACCAGCCATGGGGGCAGATACTGACTGCTGAGTCATGTTGCATCCTCGTAGACTGGACTCGGAGTCGGACTTTGCCAGAGTGTTCTAGTCAATAATATTTCACGGCCTGCACACTGAATATAGGTCTTGATCTCTGGCAAATCGGAGCAAGACGAACTCTCGGGATGATCAGCTAATTATTATTATGCTGTGGCAATGTTAGGGAATGTTAGGGTTCAGTAGCATGTCGTAATTCAGCCATGTAATTTGTGGATCTTCAGTTGCAAGTGCTTTTTGCTCGAGAGATTATACTAAGCAAGCTTCCGTGCATCCGCAGCCAACTCGCACGCAATTACCACGATAGAACAGACCGAAGACACCGGTCAATAGACAGGCCTACTGGAGTTGAAGTCCCAGACGAATCTGACTAGACGACGGAGTAACGGCAACCCATTCCAGTCACTTTCGGTGAAAACTTCTCGAACGATATTGCACAATAACCACGAATTACGCTCCTGCACAACTCCGTATTTTTCATATGGACTCACAAGTGGTTTCACTATAGCCTCGGAGTTCTGCCCATAGTTAAGGTGCCTCGGCATTAGGTTCTGGCGACGGGCCCGAATCGGCGCCGGTCGTGCTAGGGCTACCCTGCATGTCCAGCATATGAAACATACGTTTCTCGCCCATTCCACTGTGATTTGATGATTCATGAATCATTACGGGGGCCATGGCCCTTGAACTCCGAAACCCAGCCGGAGCATCTACGTGTGAAATTTCTATTTTGCCATGAGTTCATTATTATTCCGCCTACTGATGCGAATTTGTAGGGCTGGTGTTGTTGGTGGAAGCTCGGTGCCCAACGGAAAGTATTACCCCAGAAAACATATGATCATCGCCAGATTACACAATGACGAGCACTGAGATCTCGTTGTACACGATGAGTAAAATTTCTCGACAAACGAAAACGTCTGCCTAGGTCGCCTCCATCTTGTGTCGACTCTATTTGTCATCTCTATCCAAGTGTGGCCCATCTCTATGGTTATTGTAGTAAGAGAGTCCGTAGGTCCATCAGCAAGCATCAGTCCCTTCTACCCGAGGCTGAACATGTTCAGCGCCTGCATCCGGGGTGCGTCGACCTGGATTAACGGAACCGCTGAAAAATCTGGGGTAGCTGAGATAGGTATTTTCCAGGTGACAATTATATTTGTGTCGAGGTTTCTTTTTGCACGTCGACATTATAAATATCAGCCAATTTCTCTTCTTCATTTCTGAAATTTTTCACTCTTGTTCCTTTTACTCAGTAAGCTAGTCAGTACTTTATAACAATGCCTTACACAGCTATCGACATCAACGAAGAAGAACAGTTCTTTCAACAACAGGTCAAGGAGATCAACGAATGGTGGTCCCAACCTCGTTGGAGAAAGACGAAGAGAATCTATACCGCTGAAGACATTGCCAAGAAGAGAGGTACCTTAAAGATCGAATACCCATCTTCGGAGCAATCAAAGAAGCTTTTCAAGTTGTTGGGAGAACACGACAAGCAAAAGTCTGTTTCCTTCACCTTTGGTGCTTTGGACCCTATCCACGTCGCTCAGATGGCCAAGTACTTGGACTCGATCTACGTTTCTGGATGGCAATGTTCCTCCACTGCTTCGACTTCTAACGAGCCATCACCTGATTTGGCTGACTACCCTATGGACACTGTTCCAAACAAGGTTGAACACTTGTGGTTTGCTCAATTGTTCCACGACAGAAAGCAGAGAGAAGACAGATTGGGCCTTTCCAAGGCTGAAAGAGCAAAAACTCCATACATTGACTTCTTGAGACCAATCATTGCCGATGCCGACACTGGTCACGGTGGTATCACTGCCATCATCAAGTTGACCAAGTTGTTCGTTGAAAGAGGTGCTGCTGGTATTCACATTGAAGATCAGGCTCCAGGTACCAAGAAGTGTGGTCACATGGCCGGTAAGGTGTTAGTTCCAGTTCAGGAACACATTAACAGATTGGTCGCCATTAGAGCCTCAGCTGATATCTTGGGTTCCGACTTGTTGGCTGTTGCTAGAACCGATTCTGAAGCTGCCACCTTGATCACCTCCACCATTGACCACAGAGATCACTACTTTGTTGTAGGATCTACAAACCCCAACTCGCCAGAATTGTCTTCCTTGATGTCTGAGGCTGAATCCAAGGGTATCTACGGTGCAAAGTTGGCTGCCATCGAAGCCGAATGGACCAAGACTGCTGGTTTGAAGTTGTTCCACGAAGCTGTCATTGACACTATCAATGCCGGTAACTACTCAAACAAGGCTGCATTAATCAAGAGATTTACTGACAAGGTCAACCCATTGTCCGGTACTTCCAACAAGGAAGCCAGAAAATTGGCCAAGGAATTGACCGGTAAGGACATCTACTTCAACTGGGAAGTTTCCAGAGCCAGAGAAGGTTACTACAGATACAGAGGTGGAACTCAATGTGCCGTCATGAGAGGTAGAGCCTACGCTCCATACGCCGACTTGATCTGGATGGAGTCAGCCTTGCCAGACTACAACCAAGCCAAGGAATTCGCCGACGGTGTCAAGGCCAAATGGCCAGAACAATGGTTGGCTTACAACTTGTCTCCATCTTTCAACTGGAACAGAGCCATGCCTCCTAACGAGCAAGAAACCTACATCAAGAGATTAGGTAAGCTTGGTTACGTCTGGCAATTTATCACCTTGGCCGGTTTGCATACCACTGCCTTAGCTGTTGACGATTTCTCGGCCCAATACGCCAAGATTGGTATGAGAGCCTACGGTCAAAATGTGCAACAGCCAGAAATCGAAAAGGGTGTTGAAGTTGTAAAGCATCAAAAATGGTCTGGTGCCGAGTACATCGACGGTTTGTTGAAGATGGTCTCTGGTGGTGTTACTTCGACTGCTGCTATGGGTGCTGGTGTCACCGAAGACCAATTCAAGGACAAGGCCAAGTACTAAGCTAGATAGCCACATTGTATTTATTGTTTCCTTTTAGTTCTCTACTCATATATTACATATGTACATTCACAACAAGTTAATGAAAGTTACTATTTAATTGAGCTGTATAATGAGATTCGATTGAAAATGGGTGCAAAAAAATTACAAGTACCTTTTATCCGTGTCCTTATAGCTTTAGCTGAATATGTATCTTGCACTGCCATTAAAATTCACTTGTGTGGCTGTATTACACAGTTGTATTCACACAAAAATTATCTGTATAGTAGTTCTGGTTCGATGGACTGATGAGTTATGTGCACACTATCAAATAAATTTATTCCGTATGCAAATATTTGAAATCTTGGTAGATACATTGATATTTCTATTTGCACCCATTCAAAGCGCTAATAGAGGGTTGTCTAATAAAAAATCTGTAATAGTAATGGGTTTCATCAAACCTGGAAAGGCGCTTCGACGTCTGAGGTCAATGAAAATTGACAATTCCAGGGGCTCAATTTCAGATGAAAACCCATTCAAGAAATCACGTTCAAACACTCCAACTCCAGGGATACAGAAGACAAACAACGATATAATAGTTCATAGAGTACACTCTTTTCTCGAGAGATTTCCAGATGACATTCTTATACGAATATTTGTTAGTTCAGGGCCCGATAATAGCATGCCTTTGTTAAACAGAAGGTTCCATAGTCTTTTTAAAGTATACACCAAGGATGAGAACAAGAATGTATGGCCCAACTTGTCACTAATTTTGCAAATGATACGATCGTGGTATTTGTTCAATTTGAACGGTCGACTAGATTTTGGCATATTGAAAAAGAAAATGTATTACTACCATAAACGATTACAAGACATTCAGTTGCGATGGGATCAGCAACATGATCCTAACATTTTGAGAAGAAATCACTGGTATAAACAGCTATCTCTTATACTACTTATTACACAGCTGAATATAGAAGATTTTGAAAGTGATGACTTTGCCTGTGCAATTAATGAACAGATACTAAAATTGAAGTTCATCACCTTTCCAATATTGGACGAGCTCTTTCATTCGAGAGTTATGCTCACTGGTAATCTACTAGGCAAGGAGACAAGCTCTAGAGTAGCTATCATTTCGTACGATAGTTATTTGTCAGAAATGAAGTCCCGCTTGAAATACTTCAGAATAAAATTTCAAGAAATATCATACTGTTTCGAAAAGTTGGATCACGCTGTTGTCTGTAATTTTGAAGAAAGCGACAATTTGAGTCAAGAGTCAGAAAGATACTCCGAACAAGTACGACAGCACGAAGAAATGATCTTGGAAGGTAACTACCCATTGGTAGAATATGATGACGAAAATAGGATACCTGGAAAGGACCAGATCGAGTTCCAGAATGTAGTACAGAATGTAGATTCGTTCAAGATGTTTGCTTTTGATTCGATAATCGTTTCTATTAATAAACCCCTACCTTCTTGGATACTAAATAAAGGAATTTACACTGCCAGAATATTTCGAATAGTCGAAAGGTTGAAATCATTTGGGTATTCTCTTTCGGAATCAGAACTTCTTTTGAATGCCTCCTTGGATAACTTCCGGCCAAATTTGATAGATATGATCAATACAAAAGAAATTTCACTTGCCAACTTGGTTTATTTGGGTCCAATGGCGGAAGTGACTGATGTGATGATAATAAATGCGTTTGAATTGTTCAATATTTACGAAAAAGTGGATTGTACAAACTTGGGCAGAAACTATGTTGGCGATACAGTACCTGAGGACATTTCCAAGTTGATCTTGAACATGCTACAAATATATTACAATAGTGACGATTGGGATGATAAGGATCTCTGGAAATACGTGGTCGAGATCAAGAGCTTTAGTCTTGTACAAGTACTCATGAAATTTAACGAAACACCCCCTCACGACATTATAGGAAGTATGATATAGATAGCATTACAAATATAACGACCACAATTTTCAAGAAGATATATCAGAAAGTCTTTTTTTATTAATGAGCTGTATATGCTGAAGAAATGAAAGTGACAGAAAATTAATATACAAAGAAGTGAACGATGAAGCCAGAAATTACTCATTGATACTGTTGATCGAGTACTGGCTGCTGCTGTTGCTGTTGGTATGGATCTCCCAAGTGGTGTACAATAGGGTTAGGGTTGGTAATCTCGTGGAACCATGGGTGTTGCAATGCCTGTCTAGCGGTGATTCTTGCCTCTGGTCTCATTTGGAGCAAGCTCTGCAACAAGTTCAAGCCCATCAAGTCGAGATTTGGCACAATTAATCTCAAGTCTTGTGGAACAAATATCTGCCAGTTGCTCTTATAGTTGGCGTATTGGGAAATACCTGGCCATGTTCTCTCGTTTGGAGTACCCATCAACCGAAAGATCTTGATTAGTTGGTCATCGTTAGCGGTTCCTGGAAATAATGGCTTGCCAGTGCACATTTCAGCAAATATACATCCAGCAGACCAGATATCGATAGAGGTGGTGTAGGCTCTGGATCCTAACAACACGTCTGGAGCACGGTACCACAAGGTGACGACTTCATTGGAAAATGTGTTGAACGGGATTCCAAAAGCTCTGGCCAAACCGAAATCACCCAACTTCAATTCGCCCTTATTGTTAATCAACAAATTCTGTGGTTTCAAGTCACGGTGCAATACCCTATTATCATGACAGAACATGATACCCTTCAATAACTGGAACATGAACGACTTGACTATTTTCAAATCCAATGCTCCCTGATTGCCGTGAACTTCCATGTACCTTTTCAAGTCCTTGTCCATGTACTCAAACACAAGGGTCAACTTGTTTTCTGTATGGATAACGTCGTATAAAGTGACGATATTCTCGTGATCCAATTCTTTCATAAGCGAGATCTCTCTGATGGCCGTGGATGGAGTTCCTTCTTCCGAGTCCAAGTTGATTTCTTTCAACGCCACAAAGGCACCGGTGGACCGGTTTCTGCCTTTGTAGACAGTGGCATATGTCCCTTCACCGAGTTTTTCTAGTTGTTGGAATCTGAAAGTTAGTATGCCGAAAAAGAAAAAAGAAAATTGAATTCATAGCAATTCAATAAAAGTGCTCAAAAGCTGCGGTTTCTGAAACATGCTAAGATCTGATAGTATACTTACTGAGAAGAAGAGCTGGTCATTTAGCAGGTTGTTGTTGTAGTGAACGAACTGAAGAAGATGGAATGGTGTTCTGCTCAAGTAGTGGAAACTGAAAATTGTCTTGGTGAGGGCGTATGTCTATGTACAGTCGCAGGTAGAAGGAGGTTGGTGAGTTTTTGCACCTATTCCACAAATGGTATAATTCATGTAAATATAGATCTAATGAGAAGTAGTTGTTGAAATGGTTAATTTCCGATGGTCTTGTTCTTAATTTCAGAATTGATGTCTACTACTGGGATGCGACTACTTCGAAAGCTTAAGTAAAATAGCAGCAAAACTATATTGTGACACGCGACGAGTTATATATTTACCAGATGGAAACATCTAACCAGAAGGAAGACGTAGAATAATAAATAAAATACCAAAGTGATAAAAGGCGAACAGTTTACCTAGTTCAAATCATTATGTTACAATGAGAATCTAAATACTCTAGTCTCTAATGGTTTCTAGCTGCCTTCTTGGTAAGTGCCATTGAATTCTCAACCCAACCTTCGGCACCTCCCGATAATGCCAAAATATCCAATACTCGAGTCTGCCAGGCCTCATCGGAAACCTCTTTCTTAGTCGAACCAATGATGGCAGCGTTTCTAGTACTTGGAATACGCAACATCTCCTTTTCAACCTCCCAGCCCATCTGCACAGCTAAGTCTTCCACATGATCCACCAAGGCACCGTAAGTGGATGAGTTCACTGTAGAAGTAGGTGATAACTTGGAGGCTCTCGTAGTTTTTCTGGGTGCATATCTTGCCTTTGCACCAGATAGCTCATGCGAACAGCACGGAATTACCATGAACGGATAGCCTAGTAACGGAATCCAGCATGTCAATTCATCTGAGTGGTTTCCTATTATGAATGTATCCTTGGGAAAATCATCTGTAGTACATACTAGTGGTGAACTTAGTAAGCTGGATGATGAATAATATGCGACACCCCCTGTAGCCACTGCGTCTTGACTTTGTGTAGCAGCTTCTCCTTGTACAGCCACTTGGTAGTATCTGCCATTATCCTTCAATTGTGGTGCTATTCGGGAAACAGCTGGGTGTGGTCTGAGTAAAATGCTAGGAATGATGACCTGTTCCTTCAAACAGTCCTGGACCTCCTGTGGATATATAGCCCAAGACTTTCTTGCTCTAGCATCGATTCCTACTCCTCTATAACCTTCGTTGTTTAATATATATACAAGCAACCCATTGCCACAACCCAAGTCCCTGAACTCAAACTGATGTGGATCCTTGTACTTCAACTGCCAAAACTCTATTAAAAACGCAGCAATAGCAAGGTCTTCAAACACATGTTTCTTAGGATCGGTGCTTTCGCACCATTGATTCACCAATTTAGACGAGTACTTCTTCTTCAAACTAATGTAT
Source organism: Scheffersomyces titani (assembly GCA_030565185.1). Lineage (NCBI taxonomy): Eukaryota > Fungi > Ascomycota > Pichiomycetes > Serinales > Debaryomycetaceae > Scheffersomyces > Scheffersomyces titani. The sequence continues at coordinate 24,627 of JAJMBD010000084.1, forward strand.
CTGTTTTGGAAATCAGTTTTCGGTACTACCATGTCGTGGTTAACTCTTTTCTCGTAGCCAGTCTTAGCTCCAAGCGAATGTTTAGCTGATGTCTGTAACAAACGTAATGCTATACGAATGGGTCTTTCCGCTGGATCCATATTTCGAAGCAAGGTTGTTTCTACATCAGACCTCTCGTAATCAAATCCCAAGTACTGGATGGAAAGCTTTCCTTTATGATATAAGATACCCACTGCATACACAGGAGGAAGATAGAATGGAGTTTCTTCGCTCGTTTTGATATGTGGAATGTATACTACTAGCACCGAGTCGTCTGGCTGCAACCCCTTGTCTCCCTCTTGCGATATTAAGACTAGACAGGTCTGGTTTATGATGTGGTCTTTGAAGGGGTTTCTGGGGATAATTCTCCGAACAATTTCACTCTTGGAAACCAACTTAACCAGACTATTTTCCATTGGAATCAGTCTGAATGTAGCATCATCCAAATATCTGTGCAAAATTAAATCTGAAGAAGTATGAGAATCGTCATCTAAGTTGGAAGTAGATGGGAAATCAGGAATCTTGCCTATCATCTTACTGACAAACATTGAATCGCCTTTCTGAGGATCGTAGACGTTTTCTTTCAAGATGTCTGCTCTCAAAATTACCGTCGAGTTGATATTGGGTTGCCTGATCAAGTTAGTCATGGCTGTCTCAAAGTGATGAGCATCGAAATCCACTGCTCGTTCATAGATAGGAACCCATGGATTGCCCAAAACCAGCTGCTCAGAAATGAGGAACGTCTCGTCTAGAGACCCAGTCTTGCCCCTTTCTTCCAACATGGCTGCAAGTACAATCTCGTTATTTTAAAATTATGTTTTCAACTTGATTTAGTCTTTTGATGAATCGAAATTTAAATTTTTCAGTCTCGGTTATGCGCGGCACAACGGCCAAGTATATAAAATCTGCTTGGTGCACTTCGTAAATTTCTACATATAATTCATTCTACTTCATATCTAGATATATTTGTATTCTTTAGTCGAATCCATATATATATATCAATTCTTGTGCAAAATCATAATTCATTAACATTTAATATATACAGCTACTCTCTCACATCTCATAGATCTATAAAATATGCATCCGTGACGTCGCTGAACTTGTGTTTCTTGTAACAATAATGGCATTTGAATATATCGCTCCCTTTCTTTGATAACTGCCAGACACTCTCCCGCAGAGCCAAATGCTGACAGAAATTGAGTACTACTACAGGATTACTTGGAGAAGAAGAAGACGTAGAGGAGGCTGTAGTAGTGGATGAGGACGAAGCAGCAGGATCTAAAGAAGAGCTCTTCTTCCTCTTGCTCTGTGGCTCTTCGTCAACGTTCTGATCCTGGCTGTGAGTAATCGGTACAAGTTGCTCCTTGGAGATGGGGCAGATGAAGATAGGATGGTAGTTGAATAAAAACCGGCTGGAATCAGGTAGCTGGAACGGAAGGTCGTAGTTGAATGTAGCTTCGTAATTGATGATGGTAGCTTCGCCGTCATTGGACATTTCAGTACTGTTACCATTATTTGAGTCATTTCCGTTTTTAGTTTCACTTGTAGCAGAGATAAGCTTATTCATCTTCGATTGGATCTGGTTATATTTGTAGAAACTGGGCAAGTATATGTATCCAGCCAAAATACTCTGGAAGAGCGATGAATCGTTCGATAAACGCAAATCCTTACAGTATTCTGAAATGAATTCATTAGAAATGTTGACAAACAAAGATTGCTGAGAATGTATGTTTTCAAAATGATCTAGAAGCTCAGAAACGAACCGCATTTCGCTTGCATTGTTCTTCTTCCGATCTCGTTCAATATTGAAGCTGTGCTTCATCTTCGCTATGAAATCGGCAAGCAACTTGTCCTTGTGCTCGCTCAAGTCGAAGTCGTTCTCATTACGATTGTTCTGAAAAAGTAACAAAGTCATTAATGGAGATATCTCAGAAAGATACTCTTTGAAGAATCGCGAGAAGTTGTCCTTCGAATACAAGTAGGCATCCAATGCATCATTAAGACTGAACGATGAATCCTTTCCGTTCAAAAGTATGATGAACTCAAGCATGTGGAACTTGAACTCGATTTCATTGAAATTAGAAGGTACGGGATTCGACAATTGGCTAATTCTAGATGAGTTCCTTACCTTTTCGTTGTATTTATCTTTAAACCATGAAAGTGCCTTCGACAAATCGTGATTGACAACTATATCTTGCACAATCTTATTTAGGAACCCAAACTTCGAGAGCAAGGATTCGTCTATCACTACACTTGAACCTCTCTGCAATTCCTTTACGATTTCCTTGACGATGTCACACTGGCCAATTTTTAACAAATGTAAGATAATGATTTTAATCAACTCCTCTCTGTTTTCCATCTTGATGCCCTTCAAGTCACTCGAAAACCCAACCATCTCCAGTTCGTCTGATTCAGTTGAGGCAGAATACACTGGGAAGTTATTGAGAAGTAGTGGATAAGTATATGCATCGTCCAAATCTACATTAAATTTCGAGTTTACAAGGATATTCTTCAGGAATCGATTCGTTGCCGTGTTGTACGACTTCAATGAGTCGATAGACGACTTGTACCACTTGTTCGTGATTTTCAGAAGCGACTCTCCCAAATTGAGGTTATCTTCGGCAACGTCAATTTTTTCGTCATCGTCTATATTTTCATTGTCAGTTTCATCAGTTTTGTTTTCTTTTTCTATTTGTAATTCCAAAGAAGCTTCCAACTCTTTTAGTTCCTCCAAAAGTGACTCTGACTTATTGTAGAGATCATGGAGGTTATCGCCCCCGGATTTGGTGAAAGATCCAATCTCCGAGGTAAGCGTCTCGAGCAACGACATTTTCGGATAACAGTTCAGGTCACCAATTAGTATATCAAGACTTTTCTATTTATAAGTTAGTGAAACTTTTCAATTATCGCTTTGAAAGAGAAAGAATATATATTACTAACTACCACAGCTCCTGACATGCTGAACCATCTTATCTGTGTCAGATGATATTGTGTGCAGGATGACCAACCATTGGCTGCAACACTTTGAAACTTGGAAAGAACTACTTCGTAGCATCTGGAAGCGTATTCTATCAATTTGGTTATATAAAAAATTTCTACAACGTTCTAGTAATTCAAAGTGAAATCAACATGAACAAAATTCAAAAATGAAGATAAGTATTTGTTACCTCTACTTTTACTATTCACTTACTAAAGCATCTACTTCGATTCAGACTTGAAGGAATAGAATTCAAGTTTGCGCAAGTTCTTTTATTACGAGGCAGCTGGAGTAAGAATATATGTATTTTCTTCTACTTGTGCAATGCTACAATTGCGTTCCAATTTCATTTGGCGTCCAGGTGTAAAAGCCAAGATTTATGCGATTTACTATAAGGTTGCTCTAGCATGGAGAACTTTGAACTGGTATTATCGCCATGTTGTAGTAGCATATATATTTTACAATGTCGTCAGAATCTTGACCGTTCTGGTTGGATTGATTAGTGGAACTACACATTTGATGATGTACTTCATTTGTCTTCGGTTGCACTCTCCATGCAACTAGAGATACCAGGCCACCAGCTGCTACGTTTGTTGACTAATTTGACTGTTGGAAAATAGAAATTCTTGTAGTGCTACAATTAGTAGTAGAAGTCTGCTTGCAAGATATTAGCTTTGAAAAGTTTACCTTCTCTCTTAACTTGGACCTGTTTTTCGATTTTTTTCAGCTCATATGTCCAAAAAGTCTGCCTTCACCAACAACTCCAATGCCAAATGGGTGGGAATGTGGAATTCTGGAATCACCCCTGACTCGGCCTGCTCTTTGTACTTGTAATGGTAATACAAGTACTCCACTACACACTCGAGGATATCGCCGTCCATATCCAACGAGATCTTGCCGGTCTTACCTTCTTCAAAACCCTGTGTGCTTCGCAACACTGACGAGATCAGAGCCACGTCTTTTAGCACAACAAACTTGTGATTATCTGCCGAAACCAATGTCACGTATCCGCCAGAAGTATCCATATTGCTTGGAAGTGAAAGAGTAATTGATGGGATGAAGAAGAGAATTGAAAATGAAAAGTCGCGTTCAATAATTCCATATTTCGCGATATTTGCACTGTACGAATGCTCCATACTTTAGCTCCGACTAATGATGTAGGAATCCAACTACTCGCTATTTTTCAAGCAATGAGATTCTTCGATGTGTGAACTTTCCATGGCTTATTGTCGATTCTGATAGCCATTCCATTCTTTCAATACTTAACTTTCGTGGTTTCTTATCTCTTCCAGCTGCACTGTGTTCTATTTTTCAGCCCAATATATAAATCTCACTAAAATAATCGCACTCTATATTGAGAAATATTGTATATTGTTCTATACTATATACTATATCATATATCAAGTAAAACACCATTCTCGTTATAATTCTGCTACATTCTGCCCAACCATGCCATCTTCTCCATCCCTCGGGTGGCAGAAGCTCCAGAACGTGTACTACAACATTCGACCCTGTTACGATGGCTTGAGCTGGTCAATCGATAATCTTTACTCCAACTTCAAGGTAGCGATTTCCACCAGAGCCACCATAATGGCCTTGTCTTCCAAATTCGTAGCACATCCCAATATTATCGACATCTACTCTATCAGCGGAAACAAACTCTGGTCAATTGCCTACAACAGTCGGCCAGAAGATCACATTGTAGACTATGTGTTTTGCAACGAGGACTTGTGTCTAGTCTTGAGCAGTGGCAGATTCAGATACTACAACGACTTCAAGGGCAACTTCAATGAGTATTCGTATACTAAGGATTTGGTCATTCTAGACAATGTGGGCTCTACTTTCAATCTGGATGACTCTGACATCGGTGTCCGTGGCTCCGATGCGCCTCGGCTGTACCTAATCACCAACTTGGAGAATAACGAAAACGAAGAAATTATCCAAGTTCTCGAAGTCAAAACCTGGAAACAATATTTGATTGTCAGATTGGCCAATAAGTTCATTCTCACGAATTTGGACTCCTTGGCCAACTATGAGATCCCCTTAAATGCCGTAGACCCCCTGAAAATCCATGGGTTTTCGGTTGTGGATGGCCCCAATAGTTCTGTAATGTTGCTTACCAGTTATGAATCGACTATTCTCACATTTAAGATAGACCTCGGCTTGACCAGTTACGAGCTCAATGATGAGGGGCTTACGGAAGGTCCCTTCACAAGCGTACGAGTCTCGTCCAATGGGCAATTGATCTCGTTGTACAATGCAAGAAGTTCCAAGATTTACGTCATTAGTAACAAATTCGACCAGGTACTCTTGGAATACGGTACCAGCAACGAGTCGAGCTCTCCTTACCAAATAGAATGGTGTGGAAATGATGCCATCATCTTGTCTTTCAAAGATGAGATAAAGTTGATTGGTCCAGCACAACAGGCTATTTCTTTCTTCTACGACATTGTCGATGAAGAAGAGTTTGATTTGGACCAACTTCTTCGTCCTGGTCAAGATGACCTCTCCTTCACCATTCCTATTCTTAAATCGGAGCCTGACGGCCTCAAAATCTTCACCACCAATAAAGTAGAATTCCTCAGTAGAGTTCCACAATGTAGCATAAACCTATATCAAATAGGATCTGCCCATCCCAGCAGCATTCTTCTTGATTGTATAGACAAACTTACACATCATTCTTCAAAAGCAGATACAAGTATTTCGCTCTTGAAGTCAGATGGTACCCTCTATTCTGCCATGAGAGAGTGTTTGGAAGTAGCTCAGGATGAGTTCGCGCCAGTATGGCAAAAGAAGATACTTAGAGCTGTCTCCTTTGGAAAGGCATATTTTGATGGATACTACAATGCAGACGAGTTCCTCTCGATTTTGAATAACATCAAAGTCTTGAACCAATTGCGATCGCCGGAGCTAGGGATATTCTTAACTTACCAAGAAGTGGTTCAAGCTGGGTGGAAAGAGATAATAACCATGTTGTTGAGGCGAGATCAGTATCTTCTTGCGTTGAAGATTATTGAATTATTGAAAATGGACAACTACAAAGAACTTGTTTACTCAGATTGGTGTTGTTCAAAGATCCGTAAGGAGCTCAACATGTCCGATATCGATTTATTCAAACTCGTAGCAAAGAAGCTCGTATCGCTTACTGATGATAACAGAAACTATATCTCTGTTCAGACCATTTTAGAAGTGGCTCATGAGGAAGGAAGACTCAATCTTTGTAAATTGTTGGTGAATTTAGAACCCTCGATCGAGAAGAAGATCCAACAGTTCTTACGATTCGAAGAAGTTGAACTTGCCTTGCTCAAAGCTTTTCAGACTGGTGACTACGATATTGCAAAGATAATATTGTTGCATTTGCGGGATACACTTTCCATTTCCCAATTTTTCAGGGTTTTGAACCAGAATGAACAAGCGGGATCCACCACCGATCTTTCTGCAGAGGAACTAAACAATATGGATATAATTATTCCGTCAGAAAAACTATTCATCAATGGTGACTTAATCGGAAATTTCTGGGTTAATTCTGCTGGCAAGTACGATTCGAAAATGCTTACTACCTATTACAAACAAGAAGATAAAAAGAACGAACTCGACACGTTTAAATTGAAATGCTATTTAAAGGAAAACAAAGATCTACAAAGTGACGAATTCTATGAAAATTATAGGTCCAAATTGCAAAAGTGCTTGAGTACCAGCAATACAAAGAGGATCAATCGTTTGTATCAAAGAGAACTTGAAGTGTTGGAATTGCAAAAGAAACTTGGAGAAATTTATCTCACAAACTTCTATGGCGATAAGTCTTTGAATTCCATCTTGATCAGACTCATCAAGTTGAATCAACTTAAAATGGCGTCGAAAGTAGTCAAGGATTTCAAGATTTCACAGGAAAAGTACTGGTATTTGGTGTTGAATACCTATTCGCAATTGAAAGAATTTGACCGATTATACGAATTTGCTGTTGGGTTGGATCAGGCAAATAGCAGCAACTTGAGGTCTCCCATTGGATTTGAGCCATTTGTAGAAGCTTCATTTGCTAATGGTGCTCCTAAAGATCACATCTCTACTTACATTCGAAACTCTACTCTCAAGTTCACTGATAAGGTGAAGAAGTACGTCAAAAATGGAGATTTGAAACTGGCGGCCCAGGAAGCTTTCAAGTACAAAAGCATAGACATATTGAGAAGCTTGCTTGAATCAACCTCCGATACAGATGATGAAGAAACAATTACAGTCATTAAGTCGTATATTGCAAAACTTGGTTACTAGGTTTATAGTCTATAATTATAATACAATACGACAATTACAACAAAGAAGTCTAGGTAAGCTTCTCCATTCAAATGCTTATGCAAACTTTTTGAATACTCCATCCTCTATTGTACCACAACTGGCTCCATCTTCTCCCGTTAGCCAGTCTGGTGTTGCGGAAGGGTCTAGTATCATCTGATCACGATCGACTGTCTTCACTGAGAGTTCGTGGAGACCAGCAAACACGTCCAGTCCAGTAAGTCTGATGGAAATCAGAGACTTTTCTGGAGAATCTTGGTGAATTTTCTTCTTTAATACAAACTCAGCAAATTGTATGGGAGCTATGGAAGCAAACTCATTATTCTCAATTGATTCGTCCAATCCATCGAAGTCATCTTCGTCATCGTTGGAGTATATCTTGCGTCTTTTTGCTGATGTTTTTCTATTATCTTCATACAATTTCTCTGATTTCAATTTACCAGTCTTCGAACCTTTGAATCGGAGGTTTGCTAAGGTTTTTAATTTGTTCATTTCCGCATCACCACTGTCATTATCATTGAACTCATTATCTTGATTTGTATCGCCATTGGATATCGAACTGTGCTTTTCCAATGCATTGAATGGTAGCATGTCTACTGTGGCATCTGCATACGGTGTCCATATACCCAAACTATTTCCAAATCTAGAATTGCCATGCAAGATATGAATGGATTCCAACGATCGGATAGGAATCTGCTTTTCTGGAGTTACAATCTTGAGCAAATTATTGGCATTTTGGGGCAAACTACGCTCTACGACTTGCATGACTATTTTGGTAATCAAGTCATTGCCTGTACTGTGGATTATGGTTGGAGAGTTCAAAGGTAAAGCAAGAAAATATGCCTTGAGTGAACTAATATGAGGTCTTTTGGAATTCAAAGAAGTTCCAAATGCCTGAAGGTCAAATAGCTGAATCCGTACGATAATTAACGGCAAATTGGGATGACGACAGAGATAGATATATGTTAGGAAGAGGGAATTCAATTCACGAGCAAGATTGTCAAGAAACCGTTTGGGATCCAACAGCAAAGGAATTTCGTTGCCATGACTATCCTTCACAGTGGAAGTGATCCAGTAGTATGAATTGGGCCTATCCACAATGAGTTGGCAGTCCAACTGAGACAATTGCAAGAGATTCAAACCTTGGGTCCAGTACTGGTAAACTATCTTATCTATCACTTTACGTTTTGGAGTCTTTCCCGCGGCCCTCTTCAAAACTTGAGCTTCTTGCGACACATATCGATTGTATTGCAACTGGCTATGCTGGGAGTTTCCTATGTCAAGATGTGGCTGGGTATTGGCGATCTTCGGCCAGACATTCATGAACTCTATAAGTGAGATCTTAGGTAGTCGGAGGAGCACATTGGCTAGGATTTTCTTCGATAGCACCGGTACGTAAGTGTTCGGAAGCACATTTTTGGAATGCGACTTACTCATTGTGAACTTATAAAGATGAACAGGATGTGACTAAGTGAAATTAATTCAAACTAAACAATTGAAATTTGATATCCATAGCGGTGTTCTCCATACTTCAAATCATTCTAGTACATTATTTGTTTATCTTTGATCGGGGCCGGGTAACTTGCAGGTTCCAAAAAATTTAATGCGAAGAGATGCGATTGCAAAATGATTTTTCACTATAGAAAAAATAGTAGAGTGAAAAATTCACGATTCGTAATCTCATATACTCTCCAGATTCATTCGAAAACGGTCTCACAATGTCTGAAGATCACAAAGAGCCTGTAGTCGATGTGGCTGCCAAGGACCCTAGTCCTGTTGATGAAGAAGGGTTGGACAGAAAAACATTGTTTGTCCGCTCTATTCCTTTTGAGGCTACTTCTGAAGAGTTGTCTGAGTTCTTTTCTCAATTTGTCCCAGTTAAGCACGCTGTTATAGTCAATGACGAAAACCAAAAGTCCCGAGGTTTTGGTTTTGTTTCTTTCACACTTGACGACGATACCTTGACTGCTTTGGTAGAAGCAAGAACTGCCAAGTTCAAGGGCCGTCTTCTCAGAGTAGATATTGCCAAAAGAAGAGAAAGAAAAGATAGGAACCAGTTGCCATCTTCATTTCCTAGAAAGGAGGTAGCTCCGGTAGAAAAGAGAAGAGCCAGACTTATTATTCGTAATCTTCCATGGTCATGCAAGAAACCAGATGTGTTGAAGAAGATCTTTTCCAATTACGGGGCTGTCTTTGATGCGTACATTCCCAAGAAGAAGGGTGGACAGATGTGTGGGTTTGCGTTCGTTACCATGAAGAAACTTGCTGCTGCTGAAAGAGCAGTGAAAGAGTCCGTAGGATTGAAGATCGATGGCAGAGAAGTCGCTGTAGATTTGGCTGTGGAGAAGTCCAAGTGGGAAGAAATAAAGGAAGATGAAGAGGAAGAGGAAGAAAGTTCAGTAGAAGAAAATGTTGATGAAGTGGTTGAAGATGAACAAAATGATGATGAAGTTGAAGATGAAGATAATGACGAAGAGCATGATGAAAAAGATGAAGATGATGATGATGAAGATTTCAACAAATTGAACGAAATTAATTCCGATGATGAAGTTGAAGAAGAGGAAGAGGAGGAAGAAGAAGCTCCAAGAAAAAAAAGTAATAGACAAGAACCATACGCAATATTTGTGCGTAATATTCCATACGATGCTGACGAAGATTCTCTTGAAGAACACTTTTCCAAGTTTGGACCCGTGAAATACGCTTTGCCTGTTATCGATAGAGAAACTGGCTTGGCTAGAGGTTCCGCATTTGTCGCATTCGTCAACGAAGATGCATACACTGATTGTTTATCAAATGCTCCTTCTGCTGCTTCTACTTCATTGTTGATTGCCGATGATGTTTCTCCAGCATATGTTTACCAAGGTCGTATCTTGTCGATTACTTCGGCTGTAGACAGACAATCGGCATCCAAGCTAGCAGAGAGAAACTCAGAAAAGAGAAAGGAAGTCTTGGGTAAGTCCCCAGGTGATAAGGATAAACGTAATTTGTACTTGTTGAATGAAGGTAGAATCACCTCCAACTCCAAATTAGCCCAGTTCATCTCGAAGACTGATATGGAAATCAGAGAAAAATCATACAAATTAAGAGTTCAACAGTTGAACAAAAACCCGACATTGCATTTATCATTGACCAGATTGGCTATTAGAAATCTTCCTAGAGCCATGAACGCGAAAGCCTTGAAGGCATTGGGCCGTAAAGCGGTGGTACAGTTTGCTACTGAAGTCAGGGAAGAAAAGAGACAGCCCCTTTCTAAGGAAGAAGTCAACCGCTCGATCAAGCATAAGCAAGAACTCGGAGAATTGGATCCAAAAGGTGCCACAGAAGAAGAAAAGAAAAAGTCATCCAAGCACAAGGGTGTTGTAAAACAAGCCAAGGTGATCATGGAGGTGAAGGGTTCTGGTGAAACAGGAAGAAGTAGAGGTTATGGTTTCGTGGAATTCAGAGACCATAAGGTTGCCTTGATGGGATTGAGATGGTTGAACGCTCACGAAGTTACGATTCCCGAAATTTTGGAAGGTCTTGAAGAAGACGAAAAGAAATTGGCTCAACTTGAAGGATTGAACAAGAGAAACTTGATTGTGGAATTCGCTGTGGAAAACGCCCAAGTTGTCAAGAGAAGAAGGGACAAGGTGTTCCATGCTCGTCAACATGACAACAAGAATGAAGAAGAGGGTTCGAGAAAGAGAAAACGTGACAACAAGAATGACGAAGACAAAGGCGCTAACTTCAAAGACAGAAAGAAAGCCAGAAAAGGTTCTGCCAAGAAGGGTAACATGAACAAGGGTAACATGAACAAGGGACCAAATACTGATAGTGAAAGAAAGGAGAACAAGTCAGGTCTTTCTGATGATATCAAGAAGATTATTGGTCAGAAGCGTAAGAGAAGAAAGGGAAAGAACTGATACTGAATGCATTCTACTAGATAATGTACAATAAATAGCATAATAGATTTAAAATTCATACGTAAGTACTCCATTTAGTCATATCGTGTGAGGTGATGTACAGTACAATTTGATATCAATTAAATGTATATTCGTATAAAATTCGTCGAGATTCATTATTGTCAATTACGAAGAGAAAAAACAGATAGAGAATAGAACAGATAGGGAAAGGTGGTTGAGGTGCTGTTCGAAAGGTGATAACAAAAGACAAACTAAACGTGAAAGTGATAATAGTGATTAATAAAGTCTGGCCATGGCTCTATATGGTTAGATTAAAGATCTTGGATTATTAGAAACACAAACTTTTCTTTCTATAATGCAAATAAATCATGAATAAATTTAGTGATGAAGGTGATTGCTAGAAATGAAGATTGACTCATAAGAAATAATCACTTCTTTGTTGTTTGCTGGCGTTATTCTTCACTGTAAGGTCTCCGTCTTGAACGGCACTAAATATCTTGAAGTTTGGTTCCAAATCTTCATCTACTTGCATAACACTGGCGACATTGCCGCATCTGTAGCAGTAGTTGGGTGCAGACCAAACGGTGACGACATCTTTTTCTTTGAAATGGTACCTGAACCCTTCCATCACTAACTGATGGGCTCTCGCAATCAAACTTAAGTTGTTTATGTGGTTGAATTCTCGACCCACTTTCGAGCCGAATAACCATCCAGCTCCACGAGGAGAAACTGCCCAAGTATCGACATTGTCCGGATCAGACCAAACCAAGTCACAGAAGCCACCCTCATGGGGAACTTCTTGGGCTCTGCTCAAGACTCTAATCTGGTCCAACATTCTGATTTCTGGGGATAATCCACCGTGTACACACAAGATCTTGCCATCTATTATGGCAGCTAAGGTCAAGAAGTCAAATACTTGACAGCAGTATTTCCAAACAGTAGTAGATCCATATTTGGTCAAGCACTCTTCGTAAAAACCATATACCTGGGTAATTTGCCTCGACTCATGGTTGCCTCTGACCAAAGTGATTCTATGTGGAAACTTTACCTTCAACACCATCAATAAGGTAAATGTCTCTAGCGAAAAGTAGCCTCTATCAACATAGTCTCCCAAGAATATATAGTTTGTGTTGTTATCTTCCAGAGGCAACCCGCCGGAGATTCTAAACAACTCCAACAAGTCGTGGAATTGTCCATGAATGTCTCCACACACAGTGACAGGCGATTGTACAGGCTGGATGTTGGACTCTTCCATGAGAAGCTCCTTGACCAACTCACACAATTGCTTCATATCTGACTCAGACAATGCAATGCATTTTCTGATCTGCTCCAACCATTGCTCTGGACCTCGTTCACCCATTTCAAGTTATTAATTGATGTACGGAAAGAATAGTGTGAAAATGATGGAGAACAAACTCTAGTGTTCTATAGGTGGACAGTTGAGTAATGTAAAATTGTATTATTGTATAGTTGATGATGTAACTTCAGAATTTATCTCTAGCTTGATATCCTTGGTTTGAATTTCAATATTATTTCGAGTCTTGTATGACTAACGCTCTTTTCGCTAATAGTTGACTATTGTATAGTAATTCTGATTACAAAGAACAAGATGTAAATGAACAAGTATGAAACCTCTGCGACTTGTGAGTTATAATCACACTCTTTGTGGATTAAATCTGTTAGATCAAATATATATGGAATAGCAAAAAACTGATGCAAATTAACACAGATTTGTCAGGATGAAATTTGTATAGGAATTTCTAGATTTAATTGTCTGCTTAGATTTTGATTAAAGGAGGAAAGTCTGGGAAATTATGAGAATTCCTGCTCTTTCTCTGCGGTTACTTCTACCTGGAGCTTTGGTGCCCTCGTGTCGTAGCGCTCGTTGCGGATATGGAAAACCAGAGGCCACTAGAAAAAGAATCCAGGTATTAATGCCATTTTACTTTTGCCCATAAACCTCTGGAGATTATGATTTTCTTTTTTTGCTGAATGGACGAAAAAAAGATTGTGTCAGTCGCGTGACTTGACATGTGACATACATCTCGAAGAATGTTCCATAGAGTTTGAGACTTGGACAATATTCCTTCTTTTTTCCTTATCCTTGGCTGATTCTACATTCACATGGTCCCCCAAGCATGAAGTACACATGGCACAAGCTGGCACTTCTACTTTGATCGATACTGTTGGATGGCGCCTCTGGTTGTAGTTGCATTGCTTAACTATGTAAGCTGAAACAACTGCATACAGTGATATCTCATTCTAGAATCCACCTCACGGACGGCTGCACAATTCTTCATTGTCAGGCAGGATTGAGGAAAGTATAGTAGTAGTGAGTAATGTGGCAAATTCCTTTTGGACGTTTGGGACCAGAGTTCAATCCCCTTTATATCACCCCCATCTCACCGTGCTTCTATTTTAGCATATGCCTTCTTGCTATCTCGGTAAGTCACGTGTTGTTGTTCACGTGATCTAGACCAAACAAAATTTTTCAGTATTGTACTGAACATTATATCTACATTCATTTGCTTGATACGTTTCGTTTTGAAATTACACTGTAGCCGATGTTGTCTTCGTCCAGAGGTCTCAGAGTGGTGGGTTCTAGAACCGCCGGCTCGGTCAGAACGTTTGCTTTCTCGGCCGTGAGAACTAACAATCCATTACCTTCGACTCCAGAAATGAAGAGTGAAAAATCGTGGGTCAATAACGAAGAAAACACCATTGTCAGAGACGTGGTTGGATTGGCAAGATCCATACAAGAAAGCGCACAACCTCCGTTGGAAATCAACTCTCAGTTTACCAGAAGATTCACTTTTGGAGAAAGTTACGATCCATTTGATTTCTCCATGAACAAGTTGGACATGGAAAAGAAGCACAATTTCGCTAGAAACAAGCAGATAGCTGATCCTTTCGAGAGAACTGGAATTGACCCAAGCACATTGTACTTGATGCCCGAGATTTTGTCGAGATTCTTGACGTCTACTGGACAAATCTTGCCTAGAAGCATAACGGGCTGTAGTGCCAAAAACCAGAAGCTGTTGTCCGATGCCATTAGAACCGCCAGATGCTGCGGCTTGTTGTCGGCTACTCACAAGCACTCAAGATATCTTCCATCTAGGAACTTATGAAAGGCATGAACCACTGTACATAGATAATAAACGATGCACATAGAAGAGTTGTAGTAGTGGGAGCTGTATTAGTGGAAGTTGTCGAAATGATAATCTGCGAAGAATCCTTTCTTCTGTTCTGTAGATGTACAAGCTTGCACTATTACCAGCGGCAGATATGAGCTGTGAATGTGTTGTCTCCCAAGACTACTGGATGAATTTAAGTATCTCCTGCACCAAATGGTATCTTGCAATAGCAAGAAACAGTTGGACCAGAAGACAGTCGATTGGACTTCCAGGAATTGTGGCTTTGTCGAAAGTGTCACGGTAGCTATAGGTCGAAATAGAAAATAGTAGACTAATGGAATGAACAGTGTAGGAGTATTGACTGAAACTGTGAGGAGTTCAATGGGTGCAAAGTCTGCGATGGCTATTTTTCCGAGTTTAACACAGAGTATAAATTTACACACAAGGAATCAACAGAGTAAAAAGGAATACCGGCTCCTTCTCTGTCGACAGTTTACTAATAGCTTTATGCTGTAATAACTTATAGAATAGAAAACGAAATATGATCTACAATAGTTGAGAATTATGAATGTTTGAATAGATAATACGATATATCGTAATTACTGAAAGAAGATCTTGAGTATTGAAGGAACCACAGAGAAGACGAACGTCAGGTCTGGAGAAATCAAAACTCCAGCGACTGTCCGATCCTATCTCAAACTACTTAGAGGGGAGTGGAAGAATATACAAATGTGTACGGCAACGATAACCGGGAGGAGCCCTGATCTACGTAACCGGGTATCGTTGGATACTAGTGAAATGAAGAGACCAGCTTAGTATCTCGACTGGCATAGCATATTAGGGCGTCGATCTACAAGCTTGGCCCCGTGTGCTCATAAAGAGATACAATAGACGAATACTAACCTCTAGCCGTTCGTTTGAAAGGAGAAATCTGAATCACCTACAGATGACAGAAGGACCATAGTCGAATCAGTTTGTCCAGAAATACTCTTTACTATCTGATCAGCAAATAGAAGTCTAGTCCCGACTCTGTTACAGCAGTTTCCTATACTTTTCACAACGCAACTACGATTCGTGTAAGCGGAATCGGGTTTCTCACTTTCACTTTTCCATACGACACTACGATTATAATGTGCTAAGCAATCAATGAAAGTTCCATTGTGAGACCAGGAATTATCTAATTGCGCAAGCAAAACTAATACACTTCCAGTCACGCTTCTTGCTATCGCCCCAGTATCTCCACACTGCATGACTCAAGTCTCTCCAGAGTCCATAAATATTTTCACGTCAATCTCCACCGCCAGAAGCAAACAACACGAGATTCTTCAGGCACAGTGGCTGCAACTGTAGGATCCCTTCTTGTATGGCGGTATTCACACGTGACCAAAGAATTCTGGGGTGGCACAATAACCAATGAGAAATGATCATGGGTGATCTATCTGCAGTCCGCTCTAACATTGTTTTTCCCGACATAAAAGACGAAAAAACCCCAAATTCCATTCAGCCCAGACCTTGTTTCTCCAATTACTTGTCAATTGCCATTTGTAGTAACATCCCCCACAATCACTATGTTGTCCTTAGCCTCCAAGCGCGCCTTGCCATCCACCTTGAGAACCTCCGTCAGAGCCTTCTCTGTTGCCAGAGTCGCCATGACCGAAGGTGCCATCAACCTGGCCAACGATGCTTTCTCCGACAAGGAAAGAGCCCAAGAAAACGTATACATCAAGAAGCACGAAGCCGAACAATTGAAGGCTTTGAAGGAAAAGTTGCAAAAGCAAAAGGAAACCATCGAAAAGTTGGAGAAGGAAATCGGAGATATCAAGAAGTAAGCGGACACCGGTAGCGACGACGTACACAAGCTGTGTCAATTGGAATTGGTTGGCCATGCATTGGTCTAACTGAGCAATTGATCGTTGAGCGAGGGCCGGTCTGTCGGTCTGTTGCGCTAAGTACTCGTTTTACTATATATTCAGTCCATTGATGGTTTACGTATTTGCATTTTTTTAAATGGGTTTTGTTTTTTTGTGAGAAACAGAGAAAGAACGCTATTTGTGAATTCTTAGAAGAGACATCCATACCTAGGATGCTGAGACGAACAAAATAAGTTATTAGGAACTGTAGGTATTAATGTACGCCAGTTTTGAAACAGTGTGGCAGTAGCCAGTGCATTGTAACGGCTAGCAGCAGCACAGATCGTTTGTTGCGAAATACTGTAGACAGGGTGGGCAGTATCAGGAGATCTTCGGAGACAGCAGCGAATGTAGAACGATTTCCTCAGCCGTTCTTGTCGGAATCGGTAGGCTACTCCACTGTATACTGCCATGTCTGGCATCCTCCATGATCCGATCCCTTTACTAGCTCCACAAAGTTCATGTTCTCCTGAATATCGTCCAAAGCTTGGGGCCGAAGTCGTCCTATTTCCGTGATGACTATGGGAGACAACGGTTTCTGGACGTTTCGGAGCTAGAGATTGTGAAAGATTCTACGAATTGGCTCGACCCTCCGATCGCCACGGAAAGGGTCCTTTTGGGTTTGACTTCTAGACCGAATTAGTCTAGCGTTTCCCGACTTGTCTATCTTCTTCGTTTTACGTCGTTTTCGTCTTTTCATCTGTACCTTTATGCCTTCTCTCTCAGGGTTAGGTTAGTATGTTACCCAAAACGGAAATGTTATGAAATGCTTCTCATGCATACGGCGAAAAAATACCGTAGCTATATACGTAATTATTTTTTTTGAACTACGGAATCCTAGAATACATTCTCATTATAATTACAGCCCATTTGCCTACAAGTCTGTCTTTCGTTCGCTTCCACAGCTCACCATCATTACCATCATTGTAGTGCTACATGCATATATTCAGCGGAAAGAGACACAAGCAGCATTTGCCAGTGACGCAGACTCCAGATATGGTAGCCCCAGCTTCTGGTCGCTCTGCTACCAATTCAACCACGTCTTCCGGAAGAGTAAGTCCCTCTTCAGCACACCAGCCTACTTTCATGCCGGTAACTCGGGTGTACAGCAGTCCCAGAATCACCGTGCCCAACTCGGCCAACCACAGCTCGTCGGGAACAAACACTCCTTCCTCAGGCAGAGTCTCGGAAGAGCTGGCATCGCCAGTAGTAAGCATCGAAAGTCCTCCAAGAACGAAGCCACAGAAGAGCTCCATAAACAAAAAAACTTCATCCGCACACCCTACATCTTCATCTTCAATGACTCCGAAGCGTAAAAATCAAAGAGCTCCAACTTCTTCTTCGTCATCCCCTTCAAAAGGCAAAAAGACGCCTGTACGACTGGTTCAAACTGAACAAGTACAAGAGGCATCCTCATCTTCAACAACGAGACGTAGACGACCTCCTCCACGTCCGCCTGTAGACTCCTCCGAAGCTCGACACTCGGTGTTGAACGATAACATCGGAGAACGTCGCCGTAACTCTGTCGATGAACAGCTCGAAAGAAATACAATCCTAGCTGCGGATATCAGCCGTAACCGTAGAAGATCGAAAGTCATCCGTCTGGAACAGGATGAAAGCTCATCGTCTAACCGAGTCACACCAGAGGCTGAAACGACTCCAGCTCATGAAGTAGTATCCCCTATTCCGAATTCTACTGTTCCTGTACCAAGGATTGCAGTTCCAGCTAGATTAGAACACCTAATTCCTTCTCCAGTTGTCGATTCTATTACTTCTGAGTATAGAACTCTAGACCCTGCTGTTTCTAGAAATGTAACTCCTGCTTTATCAACCACGCCTATAACATTCCCCACTACTCCTGTTGCTTTACCTATTACTCCTATAGCAGTGCCAACTACTCCTATGCCAACTACTCCTATAGCAGTGCCAACTACTCCTATGCCAACTACTCCTGTAGCTTTGCGTTCTGCTGTGACTGTGGCCTCTACTCCGGAAGTACAGGTGACTGAAATAACGGCCCCAATGTATATCCATGCCGAAACAGCAACGACTACCACAACTGAACTGTTAGACAACTTTTTATCTCCTCAAGAATCGAGTTCTAGAACAGACGGTGATCGTCGAACAAGAAGAAATGATGATGATCTTAGTAGAAGGCAAAGAAGAGCCAGAGCAGATAGGAGCCGTCAGTCTAGTGCTATAGCCAATATGTCAGCTACGCCCGGTCAACGAACTAATTCAAGTCAGAGAGCTTCAAATCACAGATCTCGTGAAAGAAGACTCCAAAGAAGAAGAAGAATTTCCAGTGATGTCGAAAGCATACCTTCATTACCTCCTCCTCAGGATGAGTACACAGACACACATCCATACTTGAATGAAGACTCGCCTCCATATCGAGAAAAGCTTCACAAATATGTGGACTTAATCTCGTTTGATCCCAGATATACCATTCCAGTGTTACGTTTCAACAAAGCATTGATTAATAACGACAAGAAACTTCAGAAGTGTATCAAGAAATTGAACCAATTCAACCTTTTGCCACTGGAGATCAATCTTTGGGACATTGACCAAGTCGACGATCGGGAGTTCTATTCGGTTCTCCCGTCGTTGTTGCCCGACGCTCCCACGAATGTACATGACCAGGCTCTTGAAATAGAAAGAAGAGAACAGGAAAATACCGAACTACAGATTGCCATGGAATTGTCGTTGCATGCAGAAAACCAGGTTATACCTCAGGCCATTCCAGTGAGCGAAGAAGATAGTGGAGATGAGTCTACTAACTTTTACGATGCCTTTGAAACACAGGCTTCATTCTCTAGATCTTCAGATCTATTCCATGGATTCCGTTACCAAGAAGCCACTAATTACGACACTGCTTCTGTCAGCGATACGTACAGTCTTCACGATGCACTCAGCAATAACTTCAGCAGCAGCAATGTCAATATAGCTAATGAACCAGCCAATCTCAGCAATATTTCTCGAGATCAAATGGTCTCGCATGTTGGAAGCAATAATCTTCCTCTTGATCCAGAACGGCTCAATATTCGCCTAAACACTCCCATGTATCATGGATTCCGGTATAATGATCCCGGAATTTCGTCTTCCTCTAGCCATCATGGCCGTTTGGTGGACGTATAGCATAGCATAGTTTGTATTCATCGAATGTTCATTCCATGTTAAAAAGATGAAAAAAATAGAAGCTCAAATGTAGAATGATTTTGAATTAGTACAACTGGGCGACAGGTCGGTATTTAACAGTTGAGTAGTGTTTTATGTCATTTTTGTTTACTTGACAAATCTCTCGGTGAGCTAGAAAGCTTATATAGCCTGGATTAAGAGTCTTGTGACCGTTATATTCGCACTGAATGGGTTTACCAAATTTCGCAGCTACTTCAACACTCTCCATAGCTACTATCCACTTTCAGGTATTGGTATATCTGTTCTGTTATGATGTATCTGTATGGTGCTGCTAGAGAAGATAGAAGTTCATTGAATTTTACTATACCCGTTCCTCCTATAGCCGAACATTGATTGGCCCCATATTAATATTAAATCGGATATAACACGGTTGATTAATCTGATAACGGCTCAAAAATGGGATTTCCATTTTATTCAACATATTTCTTCAAAGAATAACCTATCTGAGTCAATATCAAAGAAGTATTCTATTCCGACAGCTCCGAGGCATCTCTTCCATCTAATATTCTAATTCTAATTATACTGTTGCCTCGATAAGTAATTATAACGGCCCGAAAAAAACGTCCTCAGTATTGTTGACAGAGACCTTTTAAAAATATATTAAATATACAGTATTTTCCAGCCAAAATTCGCACCCCCCTTAACAAGATTTCGTTCAAGTC